>JANIEQ010002006.1:0-10454 GCA_024708375.1 Oxalis stricta
TCGTGACAAAGCAATATGTTGTTTTCGTTCTGAATTTAGTTTGTCTTAAATATATTATCAGATTCTGATTTTTCCGGAAGAATTTCAACAAAGCATGAGTTCACCATTATGCAACCTCAAGGAGCTGAAAGTAGGCGTACTGCAGCAGAGATATTCCGTTTAAAGAAGGAACTTTATACTTCAAAGCTTGCAATGGATGTCCCCTGGTTCGGAAATAACATTAGTTAATGATGCTTCATTTTTAAATGGAATTTATTAATTATCTACCTCTTGCTTTTAGTAGAGCCTTTCTATATATTCATTTATAAAGGTAGATATTTTTAGCTATATCCATTATTATTGTTTAAATAATATATATAAAATTTTGAATGAATCTAAAGTTAATCAACGATATTTATTTCAATACGGAGCGAATAATTAGTAGGGCATAATTGCGTGGTTGTGTAATTTACCAGTAAGTTTTTAATTTTATTTCATACTATTTGGTTAACATTGTCTAATTATTATACCTTCATGGTTTAGGGTTTAGCTTAAACATTGTCGTGCATGTACTATTAATATTAATTGATTGGATCATTGGCCAGATCATATGGATATACCTTAATAGGAAAACAAAACTTTATATTCCTTAGGAGTTTTATTTTCCATCCTCTACAACTTGCTAAGAATTTTGGCCAATGTGGAATTTACCTATCCGTGCCATTAATATTAATTTTAAATAATTAATAATAAACATTCAAAATTATAAACTAAATCTACTTACGTACATGATGCATGAAGTATCAATAAACCAATCATGATGTTGCTGTGAGACGCTATGGGGGCATGGTATTATGCTACTATAAAAAAAATTATACTTATCTAAGTTTTCTTTCTTTTCTAAAGCTATAAGTTTTTCTTTCTTTTTCTAAAGCAAACCAAACAAATAAATCTTTTGTGTTTTTATTTCCTCAAAGAGCAATGGCGCCTTCAAGATCATATGCCCTTAGGATCAAAGCTACTTTGCGATAATCTCACCGAAGTTCTACCAGCCTTGGCCAATTACAGATTTACCGGTAAGTTTATTAATGCATTTTCATTAATTTCAGCAATCATAATTAAATGTATATTTGAATTTACCCCATTTCTCTTCTTTCATAATTTTGCAGCTCAAGTGCGAGAAGTGCTCCTGGAGTACGTCCTATGCCACTTTCCTGCACTGGCAAAGGGATCAAAACATATGTGTAAGTACTTTTATTTTAAATTTTTTTTTAATTAATTCTTTTTGGAAAGAAAACTCTTTTTCTTTTTTTTTTTTTCTACTTTTGTTTCCCGATGGAATTTTTTTCCTTTATATATTATAATTTCAATTAATGGTTTTATTTATTTTATTTTTTTGACGATTTTAATTAATTATAATGATTTTAGTTTTCTAGTAGTAAGTACTTTTCTAATGCAGCTAGTATAGTTTGATGTGAAATTAACAAAAACAGAGCAAACATGCATGACAGTTAAAAAAAGTTGACACGTGGCATAAGTCAAGACACAATCTTTAGTTCTTTGTTACATTTTTATTTAATTTCACTTTTGCCACTTCATTCCGGTTTCAGGTTTATGGCTAACAACGGATTCGACCCCAAAACCTCCGATTCCCAATCCGGGTTTTACGATCCCATTAGAGATCGTTTAGCTTATGTTTTAATTGAATTACTTACTGGCATTTGAGATTATATTTTTGGTTTTTTTATTTTCCAAATTTAGTTACTTCAATATTATTTTTGCAAGAGTAACGTTTTAGGGATATTTAATATTTTGATATAATATTTTTTTTGTTTCTGTTGGATGTGAAGTGTGCTCATTCGTAAACGAAGAGTTTGTGAATTTATTCTATATTGATTTGCCCAATGATGGCTTTGAGCTGGACCGATTTATCCTTCCAACGACATGGTCGGTAAAGGTAAGTTTTGATATATATATTATTATTTGTACATTTTATTATTTTTTTAATGTAAATCTGTACATTTTATAATATATAATTAATTTCAAGTATCTAATATTATAATGTTTTTCAATATCTCAGATGGGAAATGCGCCTCCATTTGACATGGTTCTCGAGAATGACATGCAAACGGCAGTTGTTGCAAACGTTACTGGCACTCTGGTGATTTTAGAGTATAGTTTTGTCAAGGTTTGATAAAATCATAAGACACCATTGCTTTGTGATTAGACGTGTTGTTGTCAGATAATTTTAAATGATGTGTTTTTTTATCATTTTAAATAAAAAACACGACTTTTAAAATTATCCAGAGAAAGAACAAAACACGCTCCAATCATAAAACGAACGATAAAAAAATTTTGTCTGGATTATCCTACTTCACTATATTTACTTTACTGTTATTATTATTCTTTTCAGATGAACATCATTATCCGACTTTACTGCTATTATTATTGGGCTTTCAAGCCAAAATTTACCTTTTAGTGATCAGTAATTTGCAATGAAGAACATTAATACTTTTATTGCTAATATTCTCTGAGTTACCTAAGTTTGATTTCTAACATTCAACACACATCTGTTTTTTCTTGCACTCCTGATAAACTTAGTCACGAAATGGGATACATTTTATCTACATGCTCCTTATTTTACCATTTTACCCCTTAGGTAGTTACTATAATAACACTATATCATTGTTTACCCAACAACTTTCTCTCTCTCCCCCACTTGCAGCTGTTCAGCACATAATGCATAGACACAATCACCCTTTCGTTATTAGAAAAATTCAATTCGCTCCTTGCGTAGTACAATATATTGGCTATTGCATCCATTAATTGTTTTGAGTACAGGTTCTGTACACAATTTTTGGTGCCATGATCATCATATTACTATAAAACAGTCCCAAAAACAAAACTGGTTGGTCGTATTCGGTTAGTTATAAAATATCAATATGCACGAATAGTTTATTTTTTGGTCATTTTACCTTATGAAGAATAGGGTAAAAACAGAGCGCGATATCACTTACAAGGTCATTACTACATTCAATAAACTGGCAGATTTAACATAAAAAAACATAATATTGACTTGTTTGAACTTTGGAAGTAAGTCAAACGTTTTTGGTGACAAAAGGTAAAATGGGTAATTTTCTTAGCATGCGGTTAATGTAGCCAAAATTTTATGATTGAGTTTATCATCTCTCTCTTTTTCTTTAAATCTTATGTTTGAGTGATGTCAATTTGAATGACCATATCTGATATGTCATCTCCATCTCCGTATCTGTTTAAAATAATCGCCTCCGTCTCGTCTCGTCCCCCGTCTCCATATTCACATGATGGATAAAATATTACATCCGTCTCCGCATTCATATCGACTAACTGACATATCCTATGGATTTTTTTATTCATCATTTTCCAAAATTGAACATTAAATACACAAAAAATCCACCGAAAACTATTTTATTAGTAACCACCAATAGTTATATTTTTTTATAATTACATACAAATACTATGTTAAATAAAATTGCAACTTAACAAATATTAAGAAATCGATAATTATATTTTATCGATTGAAAACAATATTTTATAGTTATTTTATGTAAACTAGATATCCCACATACATCCGCTGATAAAATTTTTGTAGATCCATTCCGTCTATTTACAGAAGTGGACAAATTTACATCCGCCTCCGTATTCACGGGAGATTTTTTAGCCTCCAAATCCCATCTAATAACTACAAATTATTTAATCTGATTTCCACGAATTCGAATAAAATTACCTTCCCTATATTTGACTAAAAGAAAAATAACAACCGAGGAAAAAAAAAAAACATTGCCCATAAGCAAATAGTAGCAGCATAGATAGATAGCCTTCTTCTTATCCTTTAGATTAACTCCTCTCTGGCCAAAAGGAAGGAAGCTATACTTAAAACATAAATGCTTAGCTAGGTGGCCATGGCGGCTTCCTCTCTTTTAATGTCATCTTCAACAATGTTAAATTTAAACCTCCTACATCTTCCTCTGAACCAAAAAATTCTCTCCAATCAATAAGCTTGAAGCAAAAACAAGACTACTCGATGATTATGAAATGCACACGAGAAGAAGAAGAAGCCTTGAATCGATATCAGAATATAGCTCGGAATTCCCAAGTTCACCACCAGAATCGAGCACCACCAACAGTTCCCAAACTTTCCCAATCGAAAAACGGAGAAAATCCGCCATAATCCGCCAACAAAGGAAACTAGCGAGTACCAGACCCTCCCAATTTCGAGATTGGGTGGAAGGAGAGAAGGACGAAGAAGCCGAAAGGTTACGTCATCATAGACTTTCTGGACAAAATTGAAGGTTTGATGGAGAGAGGTTTATTGGCGACGGGTTCGTGGCGGAGAGAGCGAGGGAGGAAGTGGAGATCCTGAGAGATGAAGGGAAAGTTGAAGAGAGGATGGTGACTGAGCTTTTTAGGGTTTTGAAATTGATGGAAATGGATTTGGCCATGGTTAGAGCTTCCGTCAAAGAAGATACTCTCAGTCAAAGGCTCGATCAGGCTAAAGCTCGTTGCAGGCAGGCCATTCTTGTTGCCAATTCCTTTTGAATCTTCTGTATATGATTCAATTTAGTTAGTTCATATTGATCATCTCAATTTTTTATTTTTTCTGGAAATTTTTTACAGTAACGAACAATCAATGTACCCAAAAGAAACAATGTCCAGATAAGCAGAAATCAAAACCAATCAATTTAATTTCAGTGAAGATTATGAAATGGGCCTAACCCAAGAAGAGCCCAATCTTGCTAATTGGGTCGACGTCTGTCTAAAAAGATCAATTTGGGCTAGAGGAGCCCAATCTTGAACAATAAATTGCCTTGACATGAGAGAGAGCTAGAGATACAATTTCCCATAACACAAAACAATCAATCGAGAGCCTCATTTTGATTTGTCATAGTTTAGTTTTATTCTTGAAATGATTCTGATAGTTAATGCGCTGATTTACACTTGTCATCCTCCGACAGCTCTATTTGAGTGATTCACACCACCACTAGTCTATTCAATGGGACCTCACTATTTGGTTTATTTGCATATTTATTTACACACATCATTTCAACATCTCTGCAAAATGTTAACAGTCTTACTTGTCTTGGCTCTTCTTGTAGCGTCTCTCATGTCTTGTCAAGCTCAACCCAAACTAATTATCAATGAGCTAAGATATGAAAATTGGTTTGCTTTTTTACTTCGGTACATTAGACAAACTAATTATAAATGTTTCTAAATCGATTCAGAAAAATAAATTCAGTCTTTGAACAAATTGAAAATTTGGGATACACTATTTAATTGCATTAGGTTAGATTAAAAGACAGAGATACAAACACAATCGAAGGATTAGGAACATTTATGAGAAGAGTATGTTGTAATAGTAAGACTTTTATAGGACAAAGAGCATTTAATGACTGAGGCGTATATACTAGCTAGCTATCACCATTCACCACCCCAAAGTCACACATAAACCAATGGCTTTATATTAATTTTTTGAAATTAAACAAATCCAAACATAACTCTTATCATATAAGTAATTTTTTTTATGTAATTTGAACATACGAGCCAATGTTAATATTTAAGTTTTAAATTAACCTGTTTACTGTCCCTACTTATGTTGTCGTTTAACATATGAAACTGAGGGATTTTGTCCCTACAATTATTTAATCACTAAGCAACAAAATACTACTTTTTTTATTTTTGATAGATGTACTTTCAACTACCTATATATGATATGCATGGCACGATTTTTACCATCATTCCTGATTCGACTGCATGGAGTATATGGTTTAAAAATAAAGTTATTATACTTGTATGTATTGAAATTGTGCAGCGGAAGAACAAATTGAATAAAACTAAATTTGATTCAACAACTCAAAGAGATTACAATACAGAGAGTTTGTAAAACTGTAAACTAAACTTGATTCAATTACAAAGCAATAACAATGATTATATAGAAGGATTAAGGCAAGCATGGGAAACATGAAAGTATGGTCGTGTTGTATGGTGGAGTTGTTGGAGATGAGCGTGGGGAACCAAGTGGAGCAGAGGTAGTGGTGGCGTGAAAGCTTCCGAAAATCAGAGGGAGGTATGGAGGTGAAGGAGACAGTTTGTGAGATGGGCTGAAGTTGTGAAGTGGGCCGAAACATAAAAGAAGCCCACAAGCCTAAATTTTAACAAGATGTGTAATTTTTTTTAATAGTAGTATTAGTATATAGTAGTAGTAGGGCAAAAGTAACCATTCTGGTCTCGTTTTCAACGTTTTTGAACCGATTGGGTCCCTTCAAACATAAATCGAACTAAATCGTCCCTCAAACGTTAATTTTTGAACTATTTAGTCCCTCGTCCCTAACTGACGTTAAGTTTTGCCGAGGTGTCACTTTCAGCCAATCAGAACTTGACACGTGGACATTACGTGTAAAAAATTGACAGCTAGACTTTCTTATCCCGGTTTAAGTTATCCCGGTTATAATCGAACCGGACCGAAATCGAACCGAAATTTAAAACCGACCGAAATCGAACCGAAACTTGTAATGTAATCTCTCATGTACCGTAATCTCTCTATCCCGTCCATGAACAGAGCTTTCAAAAATGGCGTTAACGCTTCATCGCCATCATCATCACCTCCCTTCATTCAATTCTCTGGCTCTCGTCCGTGCATACCATCTGCACGCCGGCCACTTCCCTACAAAGTTACTCAACATATCATCATTGGAAAAGTTTAGGTATAAAAATTTCAGGGAGCTACATATATCTTCTTGCTAAAGAAAATGGCGATGACTAGTTGATCAAGATTAACGGTCTAGAATTTTATATCCATGACAACTTCAAAGTTCAACTCCATGACTTTGACCAATTACATGTCTGTGATGTTGAATAAGTCAAGACAGCCAAATCAATCATATTGAACTATAAAATTATTAGTGTGGACCGTGGACGCTTTAATGCAAATGAAGAGATTTTCTTGGATGGGCTAAGCCTACCACCTCATCCTTAAGAATGCAAATAAAATTATGACATGTGTATAAATTATTACACATCAAAATATAGTCAGCAAAAACAATTAACTCATGTAAAAGAACAACTAACGCCGTTAACGTCAAAAAAAAAAAACGCTGTTAAGAAAAAAATGAAGAATTAATTTGTGGCTGAAAAAAACCATTCTCTCTTCTTTACTCAAGAAACAAAAGTTGAAGCTTCAAACTCACTCTGCAATTATTAAATCTTTTGCATGCAGATGCTCTCCGAACAGCACTTCCTTTACTTCGATTCCTCTAACTAAACTTCCTTTAGTCTAGCCATGGCCAACAATGAAGCTCTAATTAACTGACTTTGATTGGAAATTATTTGTGGCTGAAAAAAAACCAAACAAACTTATCTTCTCCGGTTGGAAAAAAATAAATCCATCATTAAAAAAAAATCTCTAATTAATCGACTTTGATTGGAAATTACAATTGGAAAAAAATAAATCCATCGAAAAAAAATCTCTAATTAATAAATTCTAGGAAAAAAATAAAACAAAAGAGACGTGTGTGATAGAGTCCTACAAATGGAAATTACTTGCAGTTTTAAGATCCCTAATTTTTCATCTCCATCATTGAAGAAAAAGCTATTCGGATTGGCTTTGATGTGAGAATTGGAAATCAAGCTTAGAAGTGTCAAAAGGAGGATTACGATGGATGGAGGTGATAAAGAGATTGATGATATTTATATTGGTCGGATAGTGAATACTATAGATGAAGCTCATGCCTTATATGCTAAACATGCTTTTCGGATTGGCTTTGATGTGAGAATTGGAAATCAAGCTTACTTTTATGGAACAAAGAACCTTCGTATGAAACGGTTCCTCTGCTCAAAAGAAGGCTATAAGAATAACGAAACATCAGGTGAGGTTTCTTTTGTTAGGCCAAATTCACGTACAGGTTGTAAAGCAATGGTTCAATTCAAGTATAGGAACCGATGGCTTATGGAAAATCACTCAATTGATTAAGGATCATAACCATGAGTTTGTAAAGCCGGAACATAGACATCTAATGCGTTCGTGAGAAGTATTTCGAAAGAACAAGGTGATCTTATAAATACGATGTCTAATGCATGCATAAAAACAAATCAACTCTATGGCTATATAAGTGCAGAGGCAGGGGGTTTTGACAAAGTTGGTGCTACATCTAAGGATTTTTATAATTTCGTCAACAATGAAAAGTTGAAGGTGATTGAAGCTGGTGATGCTCAAAGTTTAGTGAACTACTTAGAAAGGCGTCGAAGTGAAGATCCATTATTCGCTTACAATATTAAATTTGATAACCAATCACGTGTAACTGATGTATTTTGGCGAGATGGTAGATCAAGACTTGACTACGAGTGCTTTGGAGATGTAGTAGTATTTGACACTACTTATCGTACCAACAAATATGAACTAATATGTGCACCTTTCGTTGGGGTGAACAATCATTGGCGTAATACTATATTTGGGTGTGCATTCTTGTCGCGTGAAACAAGCGAATCATTTATGTGGTTGTTTGAAAAGTTTTTAGAGTCCATGGGGAATGTAGCACCGAAAACGATCATGACCGATCAAGATAGTGCAATGGCATTAGCAATTGAAAGAGTGATGCCTCGATACTCAACATCGTCTATGCTTATGGCATATATCAAAAAATGCTCCATCTCATTTGGGTAATTTAAATTCCGATGATTGCTTTCTTTCCTTATGGTATAAATGTATGAATGCATGCAATTCAGAAGAAGAATTTGAAGAAACATGGAAGAAAATGATGGATGATTACAATCTATATGATCATAGCTGGTTGAATAAGATGTATAAGTTGCGTTATAAATGGTCAACTCGCATTTAGTAAAGACACGTTCTCTGCTGGTTTTAAATCATCGCGAGAAGTGAAAGCACAAACAATGTCTTGGGAATATGAGCAAGACAACAACTTCTCTAACTGAATTCTTTTTATCATTCGAGAATTTAGTCGAAAGATGGCGCCAGTCGGAAAGTGAAGCGGACTATAGGTGCAACCAAAGTGTGCCAACTATTGTCGTGGGGACGAGTAAAGTGCTCGATCAAGCATCTAAGATATATACCCATAAAATATATAAAAAATTTGAAAAATAGTATTTGAGTATACTTGGTGGGTCTCATAGGGAGATTGAAACAAATGATGGTGTTACTTCATTTGAAGTGGCCGGAAGAAGTAATTGCAAGACATTAATTGTGAAGCTTCACCGTAACAATAAGACTATTAGTTGTAGTTGCAAGAGGTTTGAATCGAAGGGGATTTTATGTTCACATGCATTGAGAATTTATGATGCTCAAGGAATTACAAAAATACCGTAACAATACTTTTGAGTCGTTGGTCGAAGAATGCAAGGTCGATTGTTCATGGAAAGAACAATGGAGGTTTCCTAAAATCTGGAGACATTGTTGATGATGGTTCTAAATTGTTGTTTCGTAATGCAATCATGCGATCCTTTTATAATATTGTTTTTTTGTCTCAAGAGCACAAGGAAACACAAGATATCTTATGGAATAAGATTGAAGAAACAACTCGATGTGTCAATGAATGTTTGAAAAAGTTGAATTTGGGCGAAACATCATCCAAAGAAGCGGATACAACTTACGATGAAGAGAATATGCCGGATCAAGTTTTAGATCCTCCATATGCTAAGACTAAAGGGATGTCTAATGCTAGGTATAAAGGACATTTTGAGAAGGGGAAAAAGAAACAAGTTTCCATGAAAACACCAATTACAGGTTATTCTATATTTTCACAACTTTTATTCTTCCAAATGTAGCTCATTATTCTTATGTTAATATAATTTTCTATTGCAGGAAATAAGAAACAAAAAAAGAGCAACGATCCTAAGCTACCAAAGGCAAAGAAGGTGAAAAAAAAAGCAATTAGAGAACTTCAATGTCGACCTCGTGAATGCTGGCTCATCTTCTCAAATGTCGTTGCTCGATTCTACATCACATGTAAGTCGTGGACTTGTTACATCTCAACAAATTTAAATATCATGTTTGTAACTTAGTTCATTGATCGACATGAAATTTTGACAATAAACAACACATTTGATCCACACTCCACCGATTGGGGTATAGAAATGCCAAACATCTCATTCACCAACATGTTGCAAGGAATGGAACCTGGTAATCATTTGTCTCAAGAGTCGAGTTCAGTTGGATGGATGTGGACAAATCAACCTAAAGATTTGCCTTGAAGAATTCACATTGAAGCATCAAGTAGTCGTAGCTATTTGTGTTCTTAAGTAGAATGATGAATCTTGTTCTTTTTCATTTCTCTTTTTCATTGTGTTAACTGATAATAGATATTCTTAATGCAAGAATCGTCACAATTTCTAGTTGTTATTTGCGTCAATTCAATTTTTTAAGTAGAATGCAACATGCTTTGAAACGTTGAGTGCAAGAATTCATTACTGTAACTCCATAAATT
>JANIEQ010002007.1:0-19041 GCA_024708375.1 Oxalis stricta
AACAGCTGATTGGAAAAGATAATCATTTAAAGGGTCACATTTACTTGTTCATCAGCCAACTGCCCTCTCGTAATGCCAAAACGTAATTGCATAATACATTTCTTATCTCTAAATACATGCCGAGAAGAATTTTTAATATTACCTTCCGTATTATAATACACGATATTTTATATTTTTATATATATATATATTTTCAATTTAATTCTGTAAGATATAAAATATAATATAATAAGGACATTTGATTGAAAGATATAAGTAACAAATATCTAAACATATATTGTATTTCTTGCAGACAAAACACACAGTGTAGGACAGGGCAAATTTCCAAACTTCTTGATTTGTTAGTACTAATGAGTTGGCATTTGCCAACAATCATTTTTTTCTTAGAAAAAGCCAAACAAGTTAATTTAGTTTATGGTTAAGTACATAATTCCTCCCTGGTTACGAAAGTTCCTCTTACTATAACTATTTGTATCAACTATAAGTTAACAGAGATTTTGCATAAGTAAAGAGTATATGCCATTTTTTGTTTGCTTGCTTTAAATGGTTTGCCATGACCATGAGAGAGGATCAAGGGTACCAAAGAATAGTGTATGTAGGGTTAAGACCTCATTTTATTATGAAAACACCTTTTCTGACCATTTGAAAGAAGGAAATAAGGTTAGATTCATATCATTTTGGAGTCATTATCTTTTAATTTTTCAAAATTTTCCTTCCAAATACTGAACTAGATGGATTGTTTTTCCATACCGAATCATAAGTGTTATTACGACGGCCATTTTTTAGTCGTTTATCTTTGAATTGGTTAGATTTTGTTTTCTTGAATTGTACTGTATCTTTAAAAATTATCAATGAAATGCAACACTTATACAAAAAGGGGTAATACCAAATAGGATTCATGTTTTCATGGTTGGGAAGAATTGCAAGAGAAAGGCAAAGGCAAGTAATGAAGAGTCAGTGGTGGTCCCTTCCTCAAATAAATGGCGTCAGCTGCCAGCCGCGCTGTCCGCGCACCAACGATGTAACTATTAAAAAAAAAAAAGTAATGAAGAGTTTAATGGAATGGGCCTGTACTTCACTGGAAAAGACTTGCACAAGGAAAAAAGGACTTTAAGTATTGCTAAAGCTAATAGTACATTTTACTCATAGCTAAAGAAATTGGCATAGATACTGGACGGACAATAATAGGGTCGGAAATTTTTCTGAAAAATTAATTGCCGAAATGATAGTACTAAATGGTGGATGAGATGTATCAAAAAATTGTACTAACTCATCCACCAAAAAATTGTACTATAGCCATACATTTGTCGAGGAGTTTTCACGCAGTGTTAAAACGCCTTAACCATTTTAAAATAATGGCCCGGGGATTGGCTTCGAGAGAGTTTATTAGCTAAGAACTCTAGGATTTCATTGATATCAACAAAAGAGAATGCAAACTAGCATTACTTTCAAAACAAATGACAAAATTCATTCATTTTTCTCAAAAATGGATTCATCACTTGCTAGTTTTACAGAATAGATTAAGATAGGAGATAAAAATAAAGTTGGAAAAAAACAGAACTGAGTGGCTATTAGTACTTTTCACGGTTTGAGTTTCCGATCATTTCTGGTCCTCTTTCTCAATTCCCGATGGTCGACAGAATACTGCTTCTTAATTTCAGTAAATTGGACATTGCTGTCTTCACAGCTTTGGCAGCTGCCAATGATACGTTTTCCTCAACTGACAGACTTCCTTGCAACGGCTCTAGCAATTTCGCTTCACCTGGGACTTTATTGTCCTCCAAAACAATTGGCTCCTCTTTGATGTTAGATATAACATTTATACGAGACAAAGTTGGGTTTTCTAAACCAGACAAGTTTGAGGCCTTGCTATCATCCACAATAATCCTGAAGATGAGCTTCCCAGGCTCGTAGAATAAAAGTTTTCTCTCATGTCGGAAACCACCTGCAAACTAATAAAACGAACTAAAAAATTTTTGTTCAAAATTAAGAGAAATAGGGCATGCAAAATTATAAATTACCTTAGCAATGGAAAGAGTTTGAGCAGATATGTCACAGCTCAATAACACTACCCTTGCAAGCTGAAACATAAATTGACAAGCATTGAGATATTGAATTTTTCAAAAAGAAAAATTCAAATACTGTAAAAGATTTAGTAAGTGCTAATAGGACTCGCCTTTGAATAGCCACTGCAATGAAAGTACTATTAGGAATGTATAAAGATCAGTAACAGCGAAACCGCACTCCCTTTCGCTCCATTGATAAAAGTCCTGCCCTTCAATAAGCAAGTCAAAATAAACCAATCATAACCAGCACTTTGGGGATCAAAATATATTTGAATATGAGTGGACAATTTATCTGAATACCTTTAAAGCAACTTCACAAGTGTCATGAGAGATCCAGAGGAAATTTCCCACAAACTAATCCTTAAAGAGAAATACAAATGACTGTCGGTTCATAGTTCCATTACCATATACCAAAGAAATAATATATCGCATAAAACGTGTAACACTTACAGTTGAATCACCACTTCCTGACACAAGTAAGTCAGGGCAATCAATCGGGCTAATATATGCAAGACAGGATACAAACCTGTTGGGATAATCACGAAAGAAAACAGGTATCAAGTTCAGCAGCCAAAAGAGTATTATAAATATGCCTGGTTTGTAGTTAAACTTTTAAGGGTGTTAAGGAATAGAGAAAATACTTCCAAGTTCATATTATCCGTCAACAAATGTACAATGACTGGAAGGAATAAAATATCGAATCATAAAAAGTCCTCGACTCTGTATGGCCAAGTGCAAAACTTTGTATCTCATGAGCGCCTTAAAGGTTCCGTAGGAACAAGGTAACCCGTATCTTGAAGTCCCGATCTGCACTAAGAATGAACCTTCCATTTGGTGAAAAATCCTGCAAGTAATCCACATAAGAATGGTTTAGAAAATAAGGGAAGAGGATGAAACAGAAACCAACATGCTTTCCTTAGCGAGCACCCTACTTATTCTATACCCAAAAGAACAACAGAGAGAACACAAGGCAAAGAAAAGAGCAGAAAATAAAGAGAAGACAACACTAAGGATAAATAAAACAGAAATTGTACCAGGCTAGTAATAATGCTACAATAGTGAGCTAGCAATGGAGCTGCCTTCTTATTGTCAGAAGTTTCGCTTATCGACTCCATGAAGACCCACAACCCAAACAACTCCACCTCATCAGCAAACAGACAAATGCCCCATCTTGGCTAATGGCAACGAGAAAATTTCTATCAGAACATCTATAAGATTCCCAAGATACAGGAAGATTTCAGTAGGTATATAAGGAATATGCATTTACAAGAGTAAGAAACGAAATAAAGAATCTCCAGACAAAATGCACTTGTTAATACATTCACTTCTAGAATTATAATTAACTGTAGGTATCCGAGCATCTACAACTTACACAGTTCTAATGCATTGCCAGGATTCAGTAGACCATATTTTGACCAGTTTGTCGTCACCGGCAGATACAAAGAGCTTCCCATTGGCCCCATAACGAATACTTGACAGAGTCTGAGGAGAAGAACTGCCAGATTCATCCACCAACGTAACTGCCTGGTCTTCACTGCCAAACCATATCATTTTGGGTAAATTCAATTTTTCCCCACTACATTAGTTCAATTCATGTCAACAAATTCAATCTCCATGAATCATGTTTTACAAGTATTTTATATGCAGTTGAAGAAAATAGTTCTGAGCTTACTAAGATCGAAGACATGGAGGCCGTCCGAGCCAGACGGCGACTAAGGTGACGAGCCTGAGTTGGGTGAATGGAAACCAAGGTGGAGCTGTCTCATTAACTTCATTGTTGGTTTCTGATTCTTCATTAATATTATGATGATTGGTCCTCCATGACTACTGCTTAATTGCTTCCTGCTTAGCTTAGCTTAACACAGTTTTCAGAGGGAATTCCGAATTTGTAATTTTGTTCATAAAAATCTAATTTTAGGTTCTTTCATTCTCTGGGTTTCAGAAAAATCGTGCGACTTTCAGTTTCCACATGATATTGGGCTTTTGAAGGAAGCCCAAAATTTAGCAGATTTGGGGATTTTTTAACGGAAATGTGGCCCAAAATTTAGTCAATTCTACATTTCTATACTCATCTGAGCTTTTAAACTCTTGCAAAGTGCTATTAGAACTTTCTGAAATCATAAGATAGCAAGAAAATGTATATTTTCGATATTTCATTTGTACTGTTTTTCATTATCTCAAATTTTTTCGTTAGTGATCATACATATTTTTCTACCATTAATTTTATATATGTGGCAATTAGTGTATCAATAGTTAACAAATCAATATATTTATAATACGTATTAATTGACTCACAAAAAAATTGACATGCCATTTTTGTTTTTTATTTTTCCGTTCAAAAAAATTTTGTGACGTGTCCAAATAAGTGATGTGTCAAATTTTGATGAGTGGGATGATACGTGTCACGTATTGATCCGTTAGTCGGCATTTGAAACTGGCGCTGCATGCAGTGCCACATGAGAGAAGAGAAGTTAATGCCGAAGTGGGTATGTTTGGCCGCTACGAGAAACGTGAGGTTTTTAGCGCAACGAAAAAACATGAGGGACCGAAAAGACTACAGTGATACATATGGACGAATATATACGTTTTCTCATAAAATAATTGAGTGTGATAATATACTTATCGGCTCGCGAATCGCTTTGCCATTATATCGCTTAACCTTAGGAGTAATGGCATGGATAGATTACCTCATCCTTATATATTGTAGCCTCAAAAATTTGCAATGAAATTCATACTTTCGTCAAAACATAAAAAAGAAAGTTAAATCTCTTCAATACTCCATTGTTGCTACAAATTTACTTTGGCAAACAAATTAAAAACATGAGTTCTTTGAACAATATAAAGGATAAACTTTGTCAAATGCAATACAATACAATGAAATAATCTCAAACAGCAAGACTTGAACTCGAATACAATTAGTGAGAAAAGAAGGTATAGAAAACGACAATGTTCAGACGATTAAAGTTGAAGCATAAGATGCAACAAAGAGCGTTAAGAAGAGCAGAGAGTATGTCAATTTTGTTGTATTTCCATTGCCAGTGTCTGTTGATGATCCTGTACATTTTTAAGAGGCACAAATCCAACTTGTTAATACAAGAATTTATATCCCATCCAATGAATAATCCACACAAGTTTCTTTTTATATTATCTATAAATAATTATTCTATTTCTGAGAATAGTTAATTTTCACTAATCATTACTTATAAGGGTATATTTTAATCGTTAGTATCTATGATGATTACATTTATTAATTTTATCAAAATCATATATTATGTCAATTATATATGGACGGAGGGATTACGATTAATTATTATTCATTATAAAAATGTCGAATATATTTTTTAAATCGTGTCCACCTATCAATAGTAATCATTTTTTTCATTGGAAAAATATTCAAGAAAAAAATTAAGAGATAGATTATGAAATGTATATATGAATTTTCTACCTGATGAAGAGGACTTTGGTGATGAAGCTGGAGAAGAAGAACCTGCAAAAGTACATCAAAATAACAAAACTAATATTAAATTAAATCGGAACAGAAATAAATCTTCAATAAATAGTAATCGAGATTGATGCGAGCTACCAAAAGAAAAGCGAGTTTAATTACGTTACGTACCATTGCAAGTGCTAGCAGAGAGCTGCATATCACAAGCACCAGGAAGAGCTACAGCTTGAGTATGGTTAACACTGATTCAAGCGAAGTTGTATTGCCATTGAGAATCTGGCAAAGACACTCAGGAGTCGACTTAGAATGCGCTAGCCGCCTTCGTGCAACACGGGTGGCGGCTTAGTCATGTTTCCCTGAATGTACTCAACACATGACGACATGCTCATTAGGGTATCCGTACAACTAGTTTTCGATTCAACTACGCTTAGAGTACTTAACATTGCCATTATAGCACCAATTGTAAGTACAATCTCAATTCTTGTTGCTGCCATTGTTGATTAATTTCGGATCCTGAACAAAGAAAATACTTGAATTGTGTAGAACTTGTTTTCCTTGATGAGGGTTTGGGAGATTAATCATGGATTATACATAGTATAATACAAACTTGGGAAGTATCGAATGTACGTACAGCTATGTAATTATTTGTTTAGTGAATTTTGTGATGCTATTGCTTTTCACGAGTTTGCAATTTAAATTATCATTAGACCTCGTCATTAGGAAATTAGAAGATTATATAGTATTATAATTAAAACTAACTTCATGGTGAGTCTATTGACGACGTGCCTAGATTTGAGGATCCCTTAGATGATCTGAAATCAATCCCATGACATTGAAGAGCCATGTGCACGTAGTTATTTCTTAATAATAATCTTAATCAAATAGACAATTTTTTTTATTTTTTTCGGAATAAAGATAGGATTTCACTGCATTTCATCAGAAGCTACATGTCGGAGATCGGAGGGTAATACGCCTTCCACATTTTGTTTTAAATTAGCTAACAAATGGGTAAGACGATTATTCTCCGTAAAATTGAAATCCAATAGTCAACAAGAACCCTATCATTTCTAATAAGATCAAGAGAAATTTTCTAAGATCAAACCATGCATGGCAGGATAAAATTGAGTATCATTGTCCTTGATAAGTTTTGGAGGAGGAGCCAATACTATTGAATAAGATTTCAAGTATTCTTTTTTCATTCGATTGCGTATAATCATGTGTGTAGACATATACAATTTAACAAGCAATCACAAGTTGTCAGTGAGGAGATTCGGGGGCAAATCTTTATATTGGGCAATAATTATTTATTGACCAAAATGAAATAAGAGAAATTCTTAGGAGAGAGAACACCTTCTATACATGGGGTGCCTTGAAGGGCCCATTATGACTCGGTTAGTTTACACGAACATGTTTCAAGCATATGCAATGGATTAATTGTAAGCTCGTATAATGTGATATAAACGTGTTAGAACATGATACGTATTATTTATTGATAGCCACTATATATCATGTATCGCATTATATTTGGATATACATAAGGAGTTGGATAATCACTGAAAGACCAAAACTTAACGAATCAATACAAAAAAATTAATAAATAATAATAAATAAATGCTCATTTGTCTTTTTGTTTGTATTTACTCTATTTTAACTTTGAATTTTCAGTTGATCCGGTTTAGCCCAAAATTAATTTTAAATTTCATGAGAAAAAGTTTGTAGTCTACGGGAGGTATTGTGATATTCGGCTGATATATCGTTCCGTATATCACGATATGTGTACGATATTTTTCAGTCGATATTTAATTTGTTATATATCGTTTTGATGATATTATTATTCGGATCGCGATATGTATCGCGTGATACATGGCCGATATCTATAACTACATAAACATGTTACCAATATGTTCAACACAAGTTATGATTCATCTCTTCATGAGAACTTCAAGAGAATGATTGGATTTACTATATGTGCAAGATCTGTACGTTGAGGGAGTTATGCTTATGCAAATCAACATAAGGGTAAAATAAAATTAATTAATATCGTCAACACGCGGTCTTATCTAACAAGAATCCAACATACCACAACATCTCATGTTCAGTTAGAGGATAAAAATGAATAGTGGGAAAGTTCACCTGACACATCTCATATTCATTACAAATTTTAATTATTTTAATTTTATTTCAAAATCTACCGTCCATTTTTAAATAAAAATATTTATTTTTAAAAATAATAAATATATCGAAAAGTAAAAGTCACATATCAAAATTTGATTTTATAATAAAATTTATAATTACATCTAATCAATTTAGTTATTCTTATTGTTTGAAAAATAAGATATGCCCGTTTTATTTAAGAATAGAAAAAAAATATAACGAATTTTTATTAGGAATAATAGTTTAATAAAAAAATTTGAAAAAAATATACATTTTAATTCGATTAGAAATAATTTTTTTAAATAATATGCCCGTTTGAATAGGAAAAAAAGATGTGCCCGTTTTAATTAACAATAGAAAAATAAACATAATGAATTTTAATTAGGAAAATTTGTTAAATAAGAAAATTAGAAAAAAATATAGTGTATTATAATTTTATTAGGAATGTGTTTTTATTGTATTTTTATTTTCTAATTAGAATAGGAAAAAATTATCATTGACTTAAAATTTGTAACTTGAAACCTAATTAAACTCAAAGTTTTAAAATACATGTGTCAAATTACTATTTATCAATAAAACGTCATGTGTCGGTATGTTGGATTTGATAATAAAATTTGCAATTGAATTTACAATTGAAACACATTTAAAATTAAAAATCTTGCTATGCTATTGTCTATAAGATTTTCTAATTAGAATAGAAAAAAAATAACATTGACTTAAAATTATAACTTAAAACTTAATTAAATTCAAAATTCTATGTCAAATTACTATTCGTTAATAAAACGCTATGTGTCGGATGTTGATTTGACAATAAAATTTGTAATTCAATTTACAATTGAATTTGCAATTGGAACAAATTTAAAATCGGAAAGTCTCGCTATTGATTCCGGCTGATGATGAGCCATTGTCTGTCTTTGATCCTCCTGTTCCTGAATTTCACAATAAATTTTTGATCAAAATTCCATTCATATGATGAATTTTGACCGTATAGCTGAAATTCTAGGATTTATATATAGTATAGCTGAAGGAACCTCTGAGGCTGATGGTGAAACTCCGGCATCAGGCGTGTCATTGGAGCCATCAGTCGAAGGAGAAGCAGCCGGAGAAGCTGCAGGACTATTCGCAGCTGCTTCACCATTAAAAAAATTGTCAGTACTATCCTGTATCCATACATGGTTTTAATTTTAATTTTTACTAATTTATTTTTTACATTTTGAATTTTTTTTTTTTTTTTTACATTATAGTACAATTTTTTTAATTATTTTCTAAGATGTATCCTTCTTAAATTTGAGGGCATAAGAGTACTTAATTAGGACGAGTTTAAGGTAAAGCTTAATTAGGACGAGTTTAAGGTAAACTTTGATGGCATAACTGTAGGGGATTAAGCATTAAACAACCATATTTTATTTGTTTTCCGTTTTTGTCACGGTGGTTCCTCAATCTCAGGAGCTTGAAAAGAATCCTGTTTTGAATATAAGAATGACTCTTTTATACTTTTGACATTTGAGAATGATCATCAGTACTGCGCGAAGATAGATCCATCTACACGTGTATCACGAGATCCAAATCTAATCTAAGATTTCTAAACATATTTTATATCCAGCATTAGTCACAGTGTTGACTTCAATTCATCATAAATTAATGACAGTTGTGTACTTGTGTTTTTTATAATACAAATGTGGATTGATAACTTCAGTATTTAATTTGCCTCGTGCGTCTCATGTTCTTCCTAGATATAACTTTCCTCCACTCGTCATTCTGATTAAAAAAATGAAGTTAATAATGTACTGATCCACTTCAAATGTGTATAATGAAATTTGCTTTGATCCATTACAAGTTTCGTGTTATGGAATCCATATACACCTGAGCTATTCTTTCTAATTTTATAAACATTTATTAAATATTTATGTATTTTAAATAATAAATAATGCACGTATATGTAATTTTTCATACCATTAATAATTTTTTTAAAATTTGCAATTTTCATTACACGCGGAGTATTTATCACTTGACTTTCTCCAAAAAAATCCATCAAGTTATCTAATGACATTCTTCTTTTGTTGAAAATTTCACTTTTGGATGTTCGTGATTGAAAAATGAAAAGTTTACGACTATAATTTTCGTTTTATAAGCATTAGTTGCAATTCAGAGTGTGAAGAAAACAAAAGAAGTAGATCATGATGGAGAAGGATTTATGGAATATGTTGTGCTGGTGAATCTGGTCATCCTTCTTCATCATGCACCAATCACTTGTTGATCATTTCCTTCATCGTTATTTTGTTAATCATGCTCAGTCTTCATATGCCATTAGAAGAATTAAGATTAAGCGTTCTTCGTCAAAAGCAGTAAATGATGAAAATGGTCTCTATGCACCATTGAATGTAGATCGGGTCAACAGCATTAGCAGCAAAACACACCTTGAGACTCCTTGGTCAACAGCTGGATTTTTCAGTACAATGTCTTTTTCCTGGTTAAACCCACTGATGAAAAGAGGAAAGGAGAGAACACTCGACAACGAAGATATACCGAAATTGAATTAAGCCGATGGAGCAGAAAGCTGTTATCTTGACTTCATGGAGAAGTCAACTAATACAAAATCAATCCTGAAGACGATTTTGTTATGTCACCGGAAAGATACTCTTATTTCTGGCTTTTTTGCTTTGTTAAAGGTGTTGACTTTGTGTTCTGGTCCTCTCCTTCTTAACGCTTTCATTTTAGTCTCAGAGGGAAATGAAGGTTTCAAAAATGAAGGTTACTTATTGGCATTTACACTTTTCCTGTCAAAGTGCTTGGAGTCTGTATCACAAAGGCAATGGTATTTCCGTAGCAGATTAATTGGTCTCAAAGTGAGATCATTGCTCTCAGCAGTCATTTACAAGAAGCAACTCAACTTATCTAACACTTCGAGGTTAAACCATTCTAATGGCGAGATAATGAATTATGTCACGGTCGACGCTTACAGGATCGGAGAATTTCCCTTTGGTTCCACCAGATTTTGGACCACAATCCTACAGCTTTGTATTTCAGTCGTAATTCTGTTTCAGGCGGTGGGGCCTGCGACGTTTGCGGCTTTAGCCGTTATCGTTACCAGGCGTTTTGTGTAGCATGCCACTTGCGAAGCTTCAACACAAGTTTCAGAGCAAGCTTATGATTTCACAAGATGAGAGGCTCAAGGCCATTTCGGAAGCACTGGTGAATATGAAAGTGTTGAAATTATATGCATGGGAAAATCACTTCAAGAATGCTATAGAAAAGCTTAGGAAAGTTGAACTTCAATGGTTATCGGCAGTGCAATTCCTGAGAGCGTATAACATTTGTCTATTTTGGTCATCTCCTGTTCTAGTCTCGGCAGCGACGTTCGGCGCATGTTATTTCTTGAAAATTCCTCTCTATGCTAGTAATGTATTCACTTTCTTAGCCACTTTACGTCTTGTTCAAGACTCAATCGATAAGATTCCTGACGTAATCGGGGTGGTAATTCAAGCAAATGTTGCATTCTCTAGAATAGTGATATTCCTAGAGGCCCCAGAGTTGCAAAAGCAGAATTCTAACATGAGGCAGAATATGGGAGTCTCTGTTTCTGATTAAATCTGCTGATTTTTCTTGGGACGAAGAAAATTCCTCAAAGGCGACTCTCAGGAACATCGATTTGTCGGTGGAACTGGGTCAGAAAGTTGCTGTCTGTGGGGAAGTTGGATCCGGGAAATCAACCTTACTAGCAGCAATTCTTGGAGAGGTTCCAAATACAAAAGGAGATGTAAGTTTTCAATTTAGTATAACTTTTTTTTATTCATGAACAATAATAGAATATATATATATATATATATATCCAAACATTTATATGCTTATTTCATATGACAGATGAATGTATTTGGTAGGATTGCCTATGTGTCTCAAACAGCATGGATCCAATCCGGAACAATACGAGAAAGTATTTTATTTGGTGCTGAAATGGATCAGCAAAGGTACCAAGAGACCTTAGAAAAATGTGCTTTAGTAAAGGACCTTGATTTGCTCCCATTTGGTGATCTCACAGAAATAGGGGAAAGAGGAGTTAACCTAAGTGGTGGTCAGAAGCAAAGAATCCAACTTGCTCGTGCTCTCTATCAAAATGCCGATATTTACCTCCTCGATGATCCATTCAGCGCTGTAGATGCCAGCACAGCTACAACTTTATTCAATGTAAGGGAAAAAAAGTACTTTTCAAAACTACCGAAACAAAAGCAAATCTTAACGGACCCTAACTTTAAACGTTTCTGGCAGGATTATGTAATGGGGGCACTTGCGAGGAAAGTAGTAATACTCGTAACGCATCAAGTTGATTTCCTACCTTCATTAGATTCTGTTTTGGTTAGTATTCTTTTCTCTAGTCTGCATTTTGAATTTCCTTCCTGAAATGTGTTTTCTCTGTAATCATTCTTATGGAATCTTGTTAATTAACAGTTGATGTCAAATGGAGAAATTCTTCGTGCAGCAGCCTATCACGAGTTGTTATCTTCAAGCCAAGAATTTCATGAGCTTGTGAATGCTCACAAGGAAACTGCTGGTTCTGATCACCTAGTTGATCACGTAACTCTTCCTTCTCAGACAAGTTACACAGAGATTCAGAACAAACCAGACTTAGAGAATAAGCAACTTAAGAAAACAATCATTAAAGGAGATCAATTGATCAAGCAAGAAGAAAGAGAAGTTGGAGACACAGGGCTGAAACCTTATCTTCAGTATCTGAATCAGAATAAAAGAGTATTCCTATTTTTCGGCATTGCCATTCTCAGTAACGTAATATTTATAATCGGTCTGATATTACAGAACTTCTGGATGGCTGCAAACGTCGATAGTCCTAGTGTCAGCAAGTTGAGATTGATCCTGGTTTACTCGATAATCGGATTTGCTTCAACATTTAGTGTGATGATTAGAGCTTTTGCCACAGTTGTTTTAGGTCTTCAAGCATCGGAATCTCTATTTTCACAGCTAATGAATTCCCTTTTCCGTACACCCATGTCATTTTATGATTCTACGCCTCTGGGAAGAATACTTAGTCGGGTAAGCATACATTTACTAATTCACAAAATGGTAAGTTGATACAACAGTTTAAAAATGACATCCCTTTTCTCTTCATTTTATCTTGTGTAGGTTTCATCTGATCTAAGTTTTGTAGATATCGACGTTCCATATTGCCTAGCCGTTTCTCTTTGCGTTGCACTAAATACTTTAAGTTACCTTGGAGTGCTAGCTGTTATTACTTGGCAAGTCCTATTTGTCAGCCTATCAGTAACATATATGACCATCCGATTACAGGTATAAATAAAATATCACTCCGTCTACAAAATACTTCTCAATTTTTCTAGAACTTTCTTGAAATATACTGCATGTTTATTTTTTGCATATAGAGATATTACTTCGCCGCAGCGAAAGAGTTGATGCGAATTAACGGGACAACCAAATCCTTGGTTGCAAATCATTTAGCCGAGTCCGTGGCTGGAGCATCGACAATAAGAGCCTTTAAGGAGGAATACCGGTTTTTTGCAAAGAATCTTGACCTCATCGACACAAATGCTAGTCCTTTCTTCCACACTTTTGCTGCCAATGAGTGGCTAATCCAACGGCTCGAATTACTCAGTGCCATCAGTTCTTGCCTCTTTCTGCGCTCTGCTTGGTTTTGCTTCCTCCCGGAACTTTTAGCTCTGGTAAGTTGCCTGAAAACAGATTTTTCAGCACAAGTTTACAACAAATGAATTTGAAGTATTAGTAAAGTTATGTTATTACACATGGGTGCATGCGCCTATTGTGTAAGAACTGTTAATGACTGAGTAGTTGAATTGTGGATGATATTTACGACAATCACTATGGGTTTTTATCCTTTGGGCCTTGCTTGAGGGCTAGGCTTTCATCCTAGGTTGTCGGTAAAGGCCACAATCCACTCGGTCATCTTAATTAATCAATAAAATAAGTATTCTATATTGTCAACCACAAGTATTTTTGTGCAGGATTTATTGGAATGGCACTTTCTTATGGCCTGTCAGTAAACGGAGCGCTCGTGTTTTGGATTCAAACCCAATGCACTTTAGATAATTACATTATCTCGGTAGAAAGGCTTAATCAATATATGTATATACCAAGTGAAGCCGATCAAGTGATAGAAGATAACAAACCACCTCCGAATTGGCCAGATGTGGGCCGAGTAGACATCTGCAATTTGCAGGTAGTTAATACTTTTCTTATTAATTTCTTTATGATTTCAATTAAAGGTAACATGTTGATAAAATTTTCCCATTTTGGTGATGGAACAGATTAGATACAGAGCTGACACACCCTTAGTTCTTCGTGGAGTTAGTTGCACATTTCAAGGCGGCCATAAGGTCGGTATTGTTGGCCGGACAGGCAGTGGGAAGACAACGCTTATCAGCGCTCTATTCCGATTGGTCGAACCAGCAGACGGAAAAGTACTAGTAGATGGCATTGACATCGGTAAGATTGGACTTTATGATTTGAGATCACGTTTCGGAATAATTCCTCAAGATCCTACACTTTTCAATGGGACTGTGAGATACAACTTGGATCCCTTATCTCAACATACTGACCAAGAAATATGGGAGGTATAAGAATATAATGATCATATAAGCCTAGGTTGTTTCTTGGCAATTTAACTGTTAAATGATAATCTTTCTTATGCATTTTCGAAGGTTCTTGGAAAATGTCAGCTTCGAAAAGTCGTACAGGAAAAAGAAGAGGGGTTAGACTCCTTAGGTAAGATTGCTCAACTTCCTGAAACCTTTTCTAATTCTACACCAGTAGAGACCATTATTAGATTTTTAAAATGGGACTAATTTGGATGTTGTTCAAAACCATAGGCCCTTTTTGTTACCTTGCTTTCTCTGGCAGACTAATGGAATAACCTATTTTTTTCAGTCGTGGATGAAGGATCAAACTGGAGCATGGGGCAACGGCAACTTTTCTGTTTGGGAAGAGCGCTCCTGAGAAAAAGTCAGATACTTAATGCTCGACGAAGCGACTGCATCTATCGACAATGCTACTGATATGATCTTACAGAAGGCAATTAAATCAGAATTTGCAGATTCTACTGTCATCACCGTGGCTCATAGGATTCCGACTGTGATGAATTGCGACATGGTTCTAGCCATAGCTGACGGTAAGAGATTTTCAGTATATCAAAAAACAATAAACTTTTATCTGCTTTTTTGCATACTAAGTAGTTAAATTTGTTGGATTTTAGGTAAACTAGTAGAGTACGATGAACCCAAAAAGTTGATGAAGACTGAAGGTTCATTGTTCAGGCAGCTATTGAAGGAATACTGGTCTCATCTTCACTCCGCAGAGTCGCAATGAAAAATGTTCAGAATAGGAAAAACAGTATTTTTAGGCAATTTTTTGCATTTGTTTCGTTATTTATCAGATGAATCCTGGATTATTTTAAGTAATATACAGAGGTGCAAAGCAAAAATGTTAGCTATAATTACTTTGCATAATCAAAAATTTATTTCAAGTAATAAAATAGTAGAATAAGAAACTGGACGGACCAGGGATTCGTTATTGTTCTTATGGACATCATAGAATGTCATTTTCAATATATCCTCTCTATTTGATCTCCCTGGGATTATTTCACGAAGCCTGCAATGGAAGATATAGTCGAGAGCCTAATTTGCTTGGGAAAGAAGTCAACAAAAGAGAAGAAACAAAGAAGAGAGCAAGAAAGGCAAGTTCAGATTGTCAAATTTGGCCATGATTAGTGCTAAAACATTTCTGGAGTGATGATTTATCTCGAGTCAGAAATGATGAAGCAACTGAAAGAAAACCAGCTTGGAGCTAAACCGTGAATTACTGATAAAAACAGTGCTAAAACTCCAGTTTTGGATGAAACAGCACATGGTGAAAATGTTGATGACTGCGCTGTACCTGGTACAAATGTGAAGGATATAGTCGGAATTAAGCTAAACCTGATCGTCGGCATTACGGGCATCGGCAGAGACGATCACGACGATGGCAGTCGCGAACAAGACTAAAGCATCAATTTGACCTAATCTATTCGAGAATAAAAAGCCCTATTATGGTTAAGTTTTCTTCAGTTCAATTTGGTACTTTTCCCTCTTTTAGGAATTTTTTAATTTCTGCAAATTCTCGATGAAATTGATCGATTCAAGTGATCATTTAGCTTGGAAATGAGTCGATGAATATGTTTGTGAAGTCCTTTTTCCATTTTAATCAGTAGAAAATAAATATGTCTGCTAAGATTGGAAAATCGTGAAAAATGCTACACTGGAAATAAATTAGGAACAATGATCAATGAAATAGCCAACCACGACATAGTTAAGGCATCCGCCTCTCCTTGAGGTTGAAAGCTCGAATCCCGTTGGGACCATATAAAAAAAAAAAAAAGATCAATGAAATAAGAAATGATGATGCTTTATAAATAATATTTGAAATAGTACAAAAGAATTCCTAGTAGGAATATATATTCAAACCACAATGCTACATGATAAGGAAACAAAAATCAATATGAGCCACACCACATAGAAACAGGGGAATGGAATCCCATCAGCTTTAGAAGTTGGTAATGGTCGCAACACACAATCCGACCAAGACAAGGAACTTAAGAGGCACTTCAATGGAGCTTCCGGCCGATGAGCCACTGTCAGTCGATGGGACTGTTTTTGATCCTCCTGTTCCTACATTTCAAATTTATCATTATTTTCCATCAAAATTCCTTTCACAAGGCATCAATTTAATTTCATCATAGGTAGAAATTCTAGGATGATTCACAGCTGATTATTAATTCCTTATAATTGATGTGTAGTATACCTGAAGGAACCACTGAGGCTGATGGTGAAATTCCGGCATCAGGTGTGTCATCGGAGCCATCTGTCGATGGTGAAACAGCCGGAGAAGTTGCCGGACCAGAACCACCTGTTTTACCATAAACAAGTGAGAGTTAATTATTTGATTTTATCGTATAGTACTACAACTATTTCATTATTTTCTATAGTTTCTCCCTCCTAAAGTTTGCTAGCAGTATATAATAAAACAAAACTTTTGGTCCACAGATGAAATTACTAATTGTGCCACTGTAAGATAAGCATTATTAGGACAAGTTTTGAGTAAGCATATATCTAAATAAAATTACCGTTACACTGGCTAACTGGTGGAGTTTTGACATTACACGCGCCGGGTAGAGCTAAGGCCTGAGTTTGGTTAATATTAAGTCCGAATGAAGAACCTCCACCATTGAGAAGAGAGCAAAGGCATTGTGGTGAGGATTGAACAACACTACTAAGCGTCGAGCAGCACGATGAGGACGGTGACGAAGAATTTCCAGTAATGTAATTCAGACATGGAACTAGGCTTGTTATTGCACTTGTACACCCTGTTTGTTGAGCTACTGATCCATAGCATAGCATGGCCAGAGAGGACTGATAGGATGAGACTCTTCTCAAACATTCTTGTAGACATTCTGTATTTTACTTTAGCTAGTTTATGTTGATATGATTAGAAACTTGATTGAATTTAATTTGAGTTGTTAGGAAATTGCTGGAGATATGAGATTTTATATAGGAAATTATATTCTAGAATGGGTAAGGTACAAAAGAATTGGGTGACATTTAGATGACCAACTTCAACAAAAACTTATCAAAGGGTTGTTGAGTAACTAAACAGCCTCTAGCTACTTTATTTTATTTCAATAATGTGGGATATTTTGATTGGTTGCTTAATGATTGATCATTCCAATCTTCAGATTACCTTAAAGACAAAATCTTTGTAGTATTAATTCATTTTCTGGGTAGGGACTTGACTTTGTTTCTGTAACATCAGTTCTGTAGAAAAGAGATTTACTCATTAGCCCTTTGTTACATCACTTTTTTTCTTATTTGAAAATTCTTATTCGTATTAAAATTATTAGTGGCGAGTTGAATCGTGTCGATTATCGATAATCCTCGGATAAAACTCCGCGAGTCTTTCAAACCGAATAAAAACCGTTGGCATTATCAACAACATCCTTCACATTTTAACTTCTGGGGCCAAATGAGAAATGAATTGAACATCAATTCATTAGCTCTTTGTTACAGTAGCTAATGGAATAGTAGTTTTATTGAAACAATAAAAAGAAGAGAGACTGCAAATGCCTCAGAGCAAAGCTCCTCTCCCAACTATCCCATTGGGTAAAAATTGACCATCAGCAGAAATCATGGTACCATCCTGGTCCTGGGTCGCCCCAAAATACTTATCAATTTTCAATATGCATCCTGCTATATAAAAAAATTGACAATTTTTGTATAGGCCGGAAATAATATTTTATTGGTACATAATATGGCTGGGAAAACGGGTTGTTCGGCCCGGCCGAGCTCGGCCGAGAAAACGAGTCGAGCCGAGCCTCAAAATTTTCCGATCTTTAAAATCGAGGTCCGAGCCCGGCCCGCTTCCGATCCCGAGCCGATCCCGAACCGTCCGTTTAAAATTTTAAAAAAAATAAAGAAAAAAAACTTACAAAATTCAAACAAATAAATACCAAACAATCCAAACCATGCATAAATAGTAAGCAAACTAGCAAAGTGCAAAGTAATGATCTCCCAACACTTCAAAATATGATCGAGGAGTCTATTGACGTCCTTGACTTTCAATACGGGATATATATTTTTAGCAAAATATCCCTCCAATTTGTTTTTTTCCCGTAATATAGTACCCAAATTTTGCTACTGGAATCGTAAATCAAAATCCATCTAAAATTTACAAGATAAATGTAGTGAAACAATGAAAAAAATATTGAATTTGTATAATATGCGTAACAAAAATTAATTGATATTTATCTTTCTTTTTTTTTTACAAAAGCCCGCGAGCAGCTCGGGACCGGCTCGGCCCGAGCTCGCCAAAAGTCCGGGTTCGTCGATCCCGAGCCCAAAAAAGCCCGCCTTCTAAACGATCCTTATTTTTTTGACCGAGACCGCTCATTTTTCGAGCCGATCCCGAGACTTTAAACCCATTTTTCCGACCCTAAGAAATAACGTATCACGCAGTCTTTAAGATAGCAACATAAATTTAAAAAATGTGAATCAGTAATAGATCATGCCTAAATGAGATCTCACAAACGTTATTTTCTTTTAAAAAAAATAAGATTATCCGTCCAGTGTGACTAGTAAAATTGTCTCAAATTTTTTAATTTTTCTTAAATAAAATTGAATTTTCTGGAATTGAAATTAATCGACATTGATATTAAATTCCACATTGTTAAAAAGTTTCCGTATCGAATAGCCATATGTCATAAACGGATTGGACAAAATGGACACGTAGGATGATGTAATGGCTTGAGGGTATAATCGTTTCACATATTGATCTAAGACGTGTATAAATCCTCGGAATGGAAGCTAT
>JANIEQ010002008.1:0-32372 GCA_024708375.1 Oxalis stricta
TTATTTTTCAAACAATAGGAACAACTAAATTGATTAGATGTAATTATAAATTTTATTATGAAATCAAATTTTGATATATAACTTTTACTTTTTGCTATGTTTATTATTTTAAAAATAAAATAAATTTTAAATTTAATAGGATTGTAGATTTTAAAATAAAATCAAAATAATTATAATTGATATAAGTTAAAATAATTATATTTTAATATAATATTTGACATAAATTTAATAACTTTTTATATGATATATTTAAATTATTAATTTTTAAAGGATTCTGACTTCGGTCAGATTTGTCAGACTAGTAATAAGCATTAATTATGACTAAATGATTATTTCCTGTTTTTCTGAAGAAGGTTAGTGGATACTATAGAAAATGCCGAAGAATTGAAGATGAATAGATAGTCTCATTTTTTTTTTCCTGAATAAATTGGACGAAAGATCACTAAGAAATCTTTGTTTTACACTTGAAAATTTTATTAATTTGTCAAACATTTGAGTTTTTCAAGAGAAAATATGTGTTTGAAACTGTTCTAACCTATAATACTAGCTGACTATACACTTTTTATTCAACAAAAACCATTTAACTAACAAATCACTTTTCTAGGAAACGAGAAGTGGAAGTTTTCCTCACGAACTACTTCTTTTGGGGGTTCAATTACTTGCTAAGGAACAAGCATCCCAGCCGATGCGATATGCATGAAATTGATTGGATACAAACTCGACTGTTTCTCGTCAAATTCTCTTACCAAAGTAGTAAACTCAAGCATCATTTGAATACAGTATTTGATACATGTGAAAAAAAGCTAAATTAAATTTGATTGTCATAATTTTTCTAGTTATTATAGCGTCTCCTCTAGCCTATAAGCTAGTTTATGTTTGTACTGTATATAGAATATATACTGTATGAATCAAGCTTTAAACAACATGCATACACAAAGAAGATTATTAATTTTTGAAAAAAGTTAACTAGACGATAATGAGAATTTGATCACTTCTTATTCGGTGGTATATAGAATGCTTTAGTTCGACAACTATACTTGAGTTTGAGTGGCGGACAAGCAATAAGCTTGAGGTCTTGACTGTAGCACAAGACAACATGTTGAAAGATATGAGCTCCATTTGGTTTGCGAAAGCATTCCAACATGAAGAAACTCCTATCCCCTAACATCGCCGCTAACGCCGCTTTAACATCCTGTATGCTAGCAAAGCTCCAACCAGGAGTAACGCCTCTCGACGCTAACGTCTCCTTAATATTGTACCGTCTAAAAAGAAACATAGCCGTCCTGAAATAGTCTCTGAAATCCGGAAACTGAGTCCCAGTCGCGGCACCGCGCGTGTTCCATTCCTCTTGCCAGAACCTGCTATTGTCTGTAACGTCGACGTTGGGCCAGTTGTTTGAAAGGTTCCGAAGACCACGCTCCAATCCTGGATTTGGAATTTCTAGTTATTGAAGATTCGGCTGTTGTTGACCGGAGCGACTGGTGACCCGTTAGAGCGGGTCGCCCAAAGGCCCACGGATAATGAACTGACCCGGAATTGTCTTTCGCCGGGTCGCATCTCTGGCTCGAAACAGTGGCCAGGTGGCCAGTGCGCCACAGTTCGAGGTAGTCGTAGCTTGGAATTTTGGTCAGGTGGCCGTGGCGGTGGGGATTGTTGATCGTCGACTTTATCATTGCACTGATCATACTTGAACATATTATCGATACGAAAGTAAGGATCAAGAATGCGTTGAAGTGATCAGCCATCCTGACTCTCTTTTTGATATTTGTTTTCTTTTCGAATGGGCTCTATTTGATATTCTTCACCGGTGTTAATTACCATATCTGGGTATATCCATTTACACAATAAGTATTCATTATATTTTTTGATTTACAAATGTATCTACACATACAAAATGTTCTAAAACTGACAAAATGAAGACCTTACTTTACAGGATCTGTTATGTACGTCGTACTTCTGTAAAACTGAGAAGGAGAGTATTGTATAGGAAAAAAATCTTTCCAATTATTGAAATGGTTTGAAAAGTTAACCAGTAATTATAATATGATCAATGCTCCTATTCTTTTATAATATCTAGTCACTTGGGAAGTCCGTTCTCTTTTTTTAAAAAGGCAAAAGTTTGCCTTTTATTTATCAACCACTATAAAAATTGATATGTTGATTTTAATCAGAAAGAATGAGAATATAAAAGTAAAATATAATGAAATTTTAACTGAAGAATAATAATTTAATTATGAAGTTGAAAAAAATATTTTAATTTATTAAAAATAAAATTTTAAATATTTAATAGAAAAAAAAATATCTATGTATTTATTTTAATTTTTCAATAAAAATTCGATATATTAAGCTTTCATAGGGATCAATCACAGGAAGGGATCGGTCGTAGTTGTGAAGCCCTCCGATAAAGTCTATTTAAATACGCAGTTACTTCCCGTCAAATTCGATTTAACAATAAAATCTACAATTATAATAAATCAAAAAAATTGTTTCTATATCTATAAGAAGGTTAATAAATTACCTTTCGAGAGTTATTGTTTTATTAAGAAAATCATTAAATATTTCGAATCTCGAACCATTATAACTGATGATGATTTATAGTAGTATTTGGAAATACATATAATGTGAAATAATGCAAATAAAATTAAAAAGGGAAAGTACGTACGCACATTCAAGAAATTATAATAAACACAAAAAAAGGTTATATAATTATAAGGTCCATATACAAATTAGCAGAAGGAACATTATTAGTTTATAAATCGTCTAAATATGGCGCTCATTTCACAAATCTTATGCATTTCTTCTATCTCTAATCTTGCTCCTCTTTAGGCCAGCGACAAGTGATCGGAAAACAGCTGACCTGATTGAGAAAATCTGTCATCAAAACTCCGTTGACTGTAGATTTTGCTTCCAAATTTTTAATGAGGACATGATCAAGAGTCCACCCGCGACGGATTTTGCTGGGCTTTCCCAGATAATAGTAGATCAAGTTATAAAGAACGCGACTAACGCATGGAGAGAAACAGATACGTTCACTAAACGTATGAAAGGGATACCCTACTTAGTGGTTAACTTAAACCAGTGCCTGAAAGAATATAACGTGGTGTGGAAAAGCTTCAATAAAACCTCTTATCTTTTGTATGAAAGAATGTTCCCGAAAATGATGCACGTCGTAGAGACGACACCACTCTCGATCATGAATTGTTTCTCTTTGTTTAAAAGACCTTTTCGTTCCGACGTCCTCGGGAGAAATTTGATGCTCAAGAAACTTATTATTATTGCGATTTTTACTGCTGAATTTCTAAATCCTTAACAGTTTCCATCTTTATGTATCTTGCCATAATTTTAATCTCTCTCTAAAACCTCTATTAATAAAAAAACCCTCTTTTTCTTCAGCCTCTCCCATCAGTACGCATCACTTTTATACATGCTAATTTTAAAATGCGAATACTAAAAATTTATTACGGAAATGAAGTTTTCGAGATTGGTAATTATAATTAATTAAAAAAAAAAATTTGAATTCCGGGTTGAGAGAGTTTCGGATTTAGATATACTAATTAATTAAGTAGACACATGTGAATAGTAGTCCCGTAATTGGGAGTTTCGTGGACAAGCTTAAATCCGTACCTGGGAGTTGCGGGACAAGCTTAAATATGGCTAATCATGTAATTAGAGTTAATTGTCTCGGAATGCCCATTTCCGAGTACTATGTACATATGTCTACGTTTAACGAAAAATCCAATAAAATGTTGACCTTTTGGATTTATATATACATTTATAATTTCCTGCTCCCCGCCCCGCCCTCTCCTTTCGCATAGATTTAATAATATTTAATACAAATAAATATTATATAATTTTTTATATAATATAATTTAAATTATTAATTTTTAAAGTCATTCGCCGTTCAACGTACAAATCACAAAATAATGGAAAGATATTTTTATCGATCATACGTACTTGTATATAGGTCCTAGTGACAGAGGATTTGAGTAAAGGCACTTGACCACAACTATGCACTGAATTTATGTCGGGGACACTCCTGTAGCACGACCGCCTCGGGTATAACATAGAACTACCTCATGCTGATACATACACACCTTGTGGATTAAGCCAGCATTTTGATCATGTAATAGGCAGGATGCTTTAAATCAGCGATCGAACGCGACCTGAAATCATGAAGCGGATACGTATTCCACCTGTTGGGAACAACCTTCCCGGACTCCAAATAGCGCGAGATGTTGTGAGCCTTATAAAGGTTCAGTGCCGAACCGGAAGAAATTCCCTGTACCCCAGAAAAACATCCACGGCGGCCGTCGCCATGTTTGTTCCACTCGTGTTGCCAGAATCTGCCATTGGTCATGGACTCGAGGCTGGGCCAGTAGTTGGCAAGATACTGAATTTCTCTCTCAAGTTGTGGAACTTTGTGATGTCCGTTTCTTGCCTACTTTCGATCGGAGGGGCCGGCAAGCCATTTTCGAATGTCGGGTTAAGTCCGTGCAGGATGAAGTGGTTTGGAATCCGTTTGGTTGGTCGCATTTATTGTCCTGCAAACAGTGGTCTGCTGGCCATTGGAACCATATTTCCATGTAGTCGAAAGGCGGTGGAGACGGAGGAGGAGGTGGTGGTGGAGGAGGTGGAGGAGACGGTGGTGGATGTGGAGGTGGAGATGGTCTTCGTCTTTGTGGTAGAGGAGATGGTGACTGTAAAGGCAGGACTGGTGGTGGAATTATAACTGGTGGTGGGATAACTGGTATTGGTGGGCAGCTACAGCCAGATAGAAGATCATAGTACTCTTTCTTTGAAATAACTAAAATCTCGTCAGCTTCGAAATCCTTCTGATCATCCAGTTTTAGATCAGCACCGATCATGATACTATTTGGAATTATCAATACCAGAACGAACAACAAAGTAGTACTATTAAAAGGAGCCATGATAAAAATTTGACGAAGAATTGATTACTGATATGTACGTATATACTGATAATATCTAAACATGAAAAAAAATCTCTATCAAACAAAATTGCATGTATCTATTTTTCCCAATTGGAAATTGGAAATCATCATATGATAAACGTTGCAACCTTTTTTAATTGGTAAATTAAATTTAAGCGTTTGCTGCTAGCTATTACATGATCTGTTTTTTTTTTAAAATAAGAAATACTCTCTCCAACTAATACTTAATTTTGATTTTATAGATGACGTACGATCTCCAAATCTCCTACTAATGGAAATATACGTACAAAATGCAATATTAATGCAATATCCATATACCATACCGTATATAAGTTTTTTCCAATTTGGATCAAATGTCCCACATACTACATCCGTCCCAAAATAGATGTAAATTTTTACATATAATTTGTATTGACAAAATTTCGTATTTATTTCTAACGAACGAAGTATATCCTTAAACTTCTACCGTCTTTCCACTCACATCTCTAAAATAAAGTTTGACAGCAAATTCACCCAAATTCGCAACGTGTAGATAGGATGGACAATTAGTATGGAATGAAGGTAGCATTATAAGTAGAAAAGTACGTAGTTAGTTAATATGCTGCAATTGAAAATGGCGATCATTGTCAAACCATATGCCTTTCAGTACTTAATTATTTTTCTCCTCTTTTGCTCAGGGAAAGGTGATCGGAAAATAGGTGAACTGACTGAGAAAATATGTCATGAAAGCTCCCTCGACTATGGATTTTGTTGTCAAATATTTGATGAGAACGTGAAGTGGCCAACGCCGACCGATCTTGCTGGCCCTATCCCTGGATAACAGTGGATCAAGTCATAAACAATTTGACGAGCGCAATTGGATACTCACACAAGCTCGTCATAAGCATCAAAGGCTCACCGGCGGTGAAATATATTATCCAGTGCGTGGAAGAGTATGACATGGTGTTAAACAACTTCTTTAAAGCCTCTGATCTTTTGGATCAGAAGAAGTTTCGAGAAATGTTGCACGTTGTAGAGAGGACACCACTTTCAGTCCTGAATTGTTTTGCTTTGTTTGATAGACCTAATACTCGTTCTGACATCATCGGGAGAAATTTCACGCTCAAGAGACTTATCAGTATTGCTATTATTACTGCTGAATTTCTAAACGCTTAATTGTTCCATCTTTAATTTTATTTTATTTTAATATTAATTTGATTGAATAACACTATATATTGGGTTTCTATATATCACCTACGTTTATTTCACATTTTCAAACTTCTGAGATATATTTTATATATTCATCTGAAATCTTCAATTCCTCGTAATTAGTCATAGCTTACCTTTTGTACTACCATATATAGCGGAGTTAGATTTAGATGTCGGAGTGTCGAATATAATACAATGAGAGTCATTGAATATACATAATATTTATTCAAAATAATATGATATAATATTGAATAGTATATAGATATATTTTTTTTATGAATGAAATATTTTTATATATGTAAAATACTCAAAATTTATGTCTCAACGTAAATTTTTTTTATATTGAAATAATTTATTCGCCTACAAAATTCTTATGGATGACATGTTTTTAACAGTTTAATAGTGCATTGCCTAAAAATAAAAGAGAAGAAAAATTCGATTAAAGTAAAAGAAAAGAGCCTTTAATTAGAAGAAAAAAATTAAATAGAAAACTGAGAGAAATGACAAAATTCTTTATTGATTATATATTTCAAGGGTATATAATATTACTAGAGTGATGGCTCCCAAGCGCGAGTAGTGTACTCCCAATGCTAATCACATGATTGTTGCAATGTGTTTTTTCAATTCGCACCAGAGAAACATTTAATTTGAATTTGTGGAAGGCACGATCGAATGAGGGAATGAATGATAGAAGAAGAGAACAAACAAACTAAACACAATACAAAATTTCGTACAAAATATTGTGTTTTATTATAAATATTGGGAGGGAAAAGTTGCATTCGAGAGTAGAGATGAGCTTTTCAAAATTTATCCACGATGTCCTTGAAATCTATAATTCACCTTATACAATTAGAGAGTCATGATCTGCTTCAAAATGAGTCTTCTCTCGGGCATTAATATTTTGAATTTACAACCTTTCTGACCTGAATTAATTACTACCCTATAATACTATATAATGCTCTTTCAAAATAACAATTCTCTGCAAGTTTGACTTCAACTCGTGTAGCAATATAACCTGTAAAATAAAAATTTTCTTAATCAGACCCAAAAATGAAGAAAAAGCACACCTCACATTTCTAGGATTGCCGCTTTAACTTTCTCCATGATCATTGCAAAGGGAAAAAAATCAAACAGCTAAACTAATCAAAACTCTACGTGTATGACACGAGAAAGATAGTTTACATACCTCGCTCTTGACAACAATAGATGTGGTTCCTCTTTGAGCAGGACTCATGGAAAGTAGAGCCACATAGTTTGAAAATCTAATGGATTTGCTCAAACAAAAGAAAACCATGAAAGAAAATGACTTCAAATAGAATTTTGGTATTTTTTCTCTAAACTTCTTTCATTCAAAACCAAACATCTCTATACATGTACCATTCTATTTTAAAACTATAGAAACTTTTCTGTACATATTATGATAAAAAATAATGTGTGAATGAATATCTTACCTCAGTTTTGCCTAGTAAATAGGCTTGCTGGAATATAGTTTGCGGAGTATGCAACCAGGACTCCATACGTTTACGGTGACACTATAGTATAGTGAGAACTGAGAAACCCTGAGGAGAAGTTCCGGTGGTAGGTACCAAAGTGTCACCACAAGACTTGTCAATGGTGAATTGTGATGAGGATCAAACAGATTTGCTAGAAAGGAAAATGCATTCACACTCCACCTTAATTGTTTTAGATAGCCAATGGCCAACATGGGAGTAGCCTATTTGAGGAATCTTTCTCATCAACAGCATGCATGCTCTTAGCTATATAACGGTGCCATGCTCTTGTTAAAATAATAGCCAATGCCATTTTCTTTAAGACGTTTTGCAATAAATTGAAAGAGCGCACCTTTCCCTTCCAAGTAAATTGGAGACTCTGGAATCAAGCAACCATCCTGTTACATTTTAAAAACATCATAATAATGCATCCATGGTTTAAGTTTTGGAATCCAATTAGAATATGGAGCTCATTTCTCGACCTAATTTGCAATCATTTTCCAAATAACTCTCTAAGTCAGACCCTACAAAAATACATAATTCTATTGACATAATTTCTTAACAGAGAACTCAGAACTATGACATACCTTGCACTCTCTGGGCAATTCTAAGGCTTGAATGTTGCTGCCAATGAGAAGCAACAATACAAAAACCATTCGTTCCAAAGAAATGAAACTGAACAACTAAAACCAGAGAGAATAATAATATTCAAAAGAGCAAAATTTTATTGACATGATTTTATCATATAAAATTTTTGCAATTAATATTACCAGAAATAGAAATCAATAATCGAAGAGATGATCGAAATCAAAAGGAAAATTTTGGTTTCCCTCAGCCTGTGATGATGGTTGTCATCTTTCGAACAATATCAATGTCTTCACTATAACTCTCATAGCTTCTACCCTCTGCCTGTGATGATGGTTGTCATCTTTCGAACAATATCAGTGTCTTCACTTTGGATCGTTGCATACCTGTTTCAAAACCATTCATGTGTAATTTTCGATAAAAAACAGTGTACTAAGAAAGTGACAATCTTAAGATAGAGCTGGTGACGTTAATATAAAGCAACTTACAGCGACACAAGGAGCAAAAGTGTAAGGAATGCCACTGACCCTAAGTTCAAGAGCTGTTACATCACCAATCCTTTTGGCCAAATCTGCATCTCTATTGCACATTTTCAGATCATTAAACTTTGTGCATACTTTATTCGTAGTTTTCTCCTAAAAGAGCATAGAAAACCAATTTAAAATTCAGAACAGTGATGTTTCTATGGTTTTAACGCATGAAAGTATTTCAATATGCGCTAGTTTCCCCCCTGAGTTTTAATTTTAGAGGAAAATGAGAACTATCACCAACATCAAGTCTTATTAAGGACAACAAACAAACCTTTGCTCCTAGGCTAATATTGTGAGGAAATATAGTAGCTCCATAGATACTATTATTATCATGGACAACATCAATCCCATATATAAGAGGAATTCCGAGCAGCAACTCGAGTGCAGCCTTTTAGAATTCTTCAACCATATCAGCCAAATCAGAAGACGTCGCTTTCTCAAAATGGCCACTCCCTTCCCACACTTAAGATGCTCCCTATAAAAATATAGCCCCTCAACATTGATGAAGAAATGCTCCAAGATACATTATTTAGAAAGATGGTTTGTTACTGGCAGGTATAAACATCACACCACTAGAAAGATGATATTTGAACTAAGATACATTATTTCCAAAACAAATGCATTTATCCAAGTTCCCGTATGTTGATATTTGAACTAAGAAGCCATACGAGCAATGAAATCCCTTCTTTTATTTAATTGGAAAAGAACTAATACGAACTCGACTCAAAATACGATATATATATATTTCACCTTAAAAGAAGATGATCAAACCGATGTGTTATACCTTTCTTCTTCTTTTTTCTTCTCCTTCTTCTTCCCATCACCTGTGCTTGTTACAATATCAATAGCATAAACTTCGTTCTCCTCAAATTCTGAATCATCGACTCTCATCTCCGGTTTTGAAACACTTAATACAATCTTATTTCCATCAATAACAAACTGCTTCAGCTGGTGGCTGAGAAACACTTTCCACAATCTTGCAGTCATAAGCAGCGGAAACCTTTTGAATTACATCAGATACATCCTTGTTCTGAATATGAATTAATTACAAAAATAAGGACCACCCATAAAACTTAGATAGAATATGTGATGATTTTTAAAAAGTAGGACAAAAATAAAAAGATCGAGTTTTAAAACTCGAAGAATTGGGAAAGAAAGAAAGAGAATCGAGTTTTTCAAACTTGAACATGCATGAAGTGGGCTGAGCCACGTTATACTCTATGGTGTCGAATGACACCACCATTTTTTGAAAAAAAAAATTAAATGATCCCTAAACTTTAAAATAGATTAAATTTATTCTTAAAAAAAAATCCACAAAATATCATGTTACTCTAAAATTGAATGGAACATTTATTAAAATAAATATAATGAAGGATCCACAGTAAATATACTTAATTTTAAATTATCTTATATATTTATACATAACTATTATTGTTTAGCTTCTTAAGTCTTAAGCTTTTGAAAATCTATTTTCCGTGGGTTCATATTTTATTAGACGTTATTTAGATAATAAATGTCATTTTCATTAGATGATTTGTTAATTACTAATTGAATTTCAATAGATTTAAGTTGGTTTCGTCGGAAAATTTTCGCGGTGCGACTTAAATTTTCTAACCCTTAAATTATAATTTATATTATCGATCATTAAACCCATTACTTCTGCTTCGTCTTTACGACCGCATGCATGCAGCATTTAACTTCCTAATTAAACTAATTAATTAATTGTTTCCATCTATTAACAAAAATGTTACACCCCAAATTATTAATTCATTAGACGCGATTATAATTTAAACGGATATCGTGACATGTTATATTTTATATTCAAAATTATTAGACGCAAGAACTAATTGGTAAGTTATCAAACGTAAAGGATATTTTTGATTAATATATAATAATATAAGGATTTAATTTGTCGGGTGGAGAAGTCTCTAGACTCTCCACCAATATAAAGCTAGTCATTGATAAAAATAAAAAATAAAATAGTATATATGTTTCTCGATCGGGGTTTTAAAATAAAAATAAAAAATTACAGAGTGAGCAACGAGACGGAAAGTTTCAACAAATCCAAGAAATCTAAGCCACAAATCTCATCGGAAACCAAAAATTCGTCGAGCCAGCCAAGAACCGACACCAACTTCGGCGAACCCAAAATCGAACGAAATCGACAACCAACGAGAAGAAAGGAGAAGGACGACCGACTTACGGCCGCTCAACCATCGCCGCCATGAGATCGATTTTCGGCGAGGAGGACCAAGCCGTCAACGTCGCTGTCGTGTGCAACCACCACGGTCGCCGCCGTGCCGAAAAGATTCAACGTGAGTTTTCTTGCCCAAAACCTCGTCAAATCAAAACGATTTTTACAACAAAGTACTCGGTAGATGATAGGGAACAACATACTAAAAGTTGAAGCCGAAAAGATGAGTTTTAATTGTTAAAAACGGAACTTAGATATGAAATTAAGAGAAAACGGCTAAGAATTTGAAGAAATTAACCTCGATTTGAAATCGCTATGCTGAAAGCTTCCGGAATTATCGAAATCCGCGACCGGCCACGGCGGAGCCATCGTGGATCGCCGCCGAAAGTCGACGATTCCGGCGAGTTCGGAGAAACCAGACGAGAGAGAAACGGAGAGAGAGAGATGATCTTGTTGAATGAATGAACCGAACCGGTTCAAGCTATATATAATTCGGTTGAATGTTAAATGACTATTTTGCCCTTCGGACTTCAAAATATTTGCAGAAAAACCAGCTCTTCGTGTGGGCAAAGAGCTCGGCCCACCGCCTTCGTTTTGGGCCGAGAAGCCCAACAGGCCTCGATCACCGTTCACCCGAAGCTGATTTCCCCAACCCTAAACCGAAACCCTAAATTCAATCTTTAGTTCATCCGAACCACTCCGAACCATCAAACCTTCGTCCGAACCTAATTAATTTTAACCGAGCCTAAGTTATATTAAGATGAATCATTATATCTAAAATTTGATTAAATTAAGATCAAGTTACTTCAAATTGATTAAGTTGCCTTAAGAGAAATTAATTTAAGTATGGCTTAACAAGACTTATATATAAAATGTAAAGTAAAGAGTTAAATTAAATAAAATATTTAAAAGTATAATTTCTTTCCAATATACGAAATATTAAGCACGATATTAATAATCGTCGTTTCGAATCGGGTAGATAGTGTTGCTACGATATTCGGACGAACGTGAATCGGAGACGACTTGAGGTAAGTACCCGATACACGATATACTAATATAACGGTTTTCTAATAAACCGTATATCTTTGGTCATATATATATATTCATATATATATGCTTGAAATATTTTTCTAGAAACTCGATTATAGAGAATTAATTATTGCGTATTGATTTAATTGTCGAAATAATATTTCGTGTCGGCTTTGATAAAATGTGATTGTTGAATTAAATTTTGGAGTTTGGTTGATTAATTGGTTTTGAAGCCATTTCACCCATGATTTTCATATTAATTAATAAATTAAAAACGACTTTTAATTGGATTGAGAAATGATCGAGAATTAATTCGTGGAAATAAATTCGAGTTTTATTGGTGTAAATGATTTTCATATAAATTCTTGAAAATCGATTTTGATTATGATTTTGCATTCGGATTTCGAGACGATTTATCGAACGGAAGTATAAATACTTCCTATTGGCACACGTGTAGGTTACGGCCGTAGACCGAGTATATAGAGGAACTATCTAGTTTTGGGTTCCTGTCATTTCTAGAGTGACATTGGTAACGAGGACGGGCCCACGGTGAGGCCGAGGTTGGCTTTGTGCTAACCAAAGCCAAAAGACGTGGAGACGGGTCGTTACCGTTTCCGTAACGATGACGGGCCCGCGGTGAGGCCGATGGTTGCGCACCTAAGCCAAAGGACGCGAGTGACTAGGTACCACGTGCCAACCGACCGACTTGGGTAAATGTCGGAACTTCACTGGAATAATAAACCAGTTCGATTTTGCTCAATTCCGATTTGATAAAAATCACTTTAACCGGTTTGGATTTTAAATCGATAAATCCTTGTTTTTAAGCGGATTTTGGATTTGTGAAGTATAAACTATAATGAGATTTGATAAAAAGAGAAATATAAATATATTCACTCCGTATTCGAGATAAATAAAGTTTTCAAAAATCTTTAAATTGGTTTTGAAACTTCGTGGATGTACTGGATATTGGTTTACCTTTATATTATTATATTTGTATTTGGTACTTACTGAGTGACCCCCACTCATTCCAAAATATATATTTCTTTTCGATTTTGCAGGACTAGGTTCGATACTCTAGTCTCGTCTACTCGAGGACTTACCTCGGAGCTTACGATCTTCCTTTTTGGTATATCTTCCTTGTACATTAGCCGTTAAGGCTTGTAATCTATCAATGTAAAATCTTAATCTAGTTAAACTCCGTGTTGGTAGAACTTGGTTGTATGACTTACGATTTCTGGCTTGTGGGATTGTTGTGGGCATAAATGTTATAATGTCGATTTTGTTTAAGATCGGAAGTCGATTATGTAATTATTATATGAAACCTTGTTATTGGTTATATTTGGACGTGAGTTTATATTTTGAGGCTGGTCGTAGTCCCGAGGTTGAATGGATTACGACGCCGGTCATGACGTGGATTTGGGTCGTGACAAAAATACTCTCAAGTTTTGATAAAAAATAAAATAGTCCTTTTATTATGAATTCTATTTTACGCAACCAATTAAATGATTTAAAACAAAAAATATTAATATCTAAAGGTATGATAGAAGTTTATGAAGGAAATATACAATATTTACAAGAACAAATAAGAGCACATCATAGGATGAAAACAATACATTATGCCGATTGGCTTATAAATCAATATGAACATAATAGACAAATATTAAATAATGAATGCAAATATTTAAAAACTTTAGAAACTTTAAAAGTACAATTAGAAACTACATAATGGCCATAACATCCGATATATTAAAAATAAAAGAAGATTTAAAAGATATTAAAAATGAATTATATGAAAAACTAAATAACCTAGAAAATATGATTATTGAAAATCAAAAAACTATTGAAGGATCATTTTCTATAATGAATGAATATATAAATCAACATAAATCAAAAGACATACATCAAGAAATAAATGATTCGAAAAATTGTCTTAAAAATCTTCAAGATCTATTAGAAAATCAAAATGAAAAAATTTCTCAAGAGGGGGAGATATTATAGAAAAATTAAATGAAGAATTATACAAATTTGAAAAATTAAATTTTGAAAAAGGAAAATCTATAATCCAATACCCAAATATTCAACAAGAAATTATTATTACAAAACCCAAAAGAATAATCACTTTAGAGTCACCTCGTAGACTTATATAATGGAATCGAAAAATATATCTGATCAAATATCGAAGTTAGACAACTTTTATCTCAATTAAAAATTATTGAAGAAGAAAAAGAAACTTATGAACATAAAAATTATAACATAGATGATGATAAAGAAGAAGTAGTATATGGGTATGAATCAGAAGATGATTTACCATTTAGAATGAAACTAGAAGAAATCTCAAATTCAACTTCAGGTCATAAAAGGAGAAGAGAATTTTATCATAATGATTATATGAATGAAAAAGGTTATACTAGACAAAATGATAAATGGAAAAAATTCCCTGATGAATATACACCATCAATTAAAACTAATATAGATATTCTAAATCTAGATTGTGTTCGAAATAAAGAAGAAGTTTTAACTCTTTGGATGAATAATACAAGATTATTAATTCAATTAGAAAAAATATTTCAAGATTTTAATCCTAATTTAGTTTGGACTTTTGTTACTTATAAAGTAACAGGATCCGTAAAAAATTATTTACAAACTTTACCACAAACACAAATAGATATTTTACTAAAAGATAAAACAACAAACTCAGAAGTTTTCTTCACATTAGTAGATACCATAAATAGAGAATTCCTAGGAAAAGATGATGTAGATAAGAAAAAAGCAACTGAAGCCGTCGAAGCGTAAAAAGCTTTATGGCATCTTAATAATATACAAATTTGTAATATGTGTGATATAGAATCCTATACATGTGAATTTCAAAAATACTATTATAAATTACCTGTAGAATCTAGAGAAGCACATAAAGAAACATATTTAAATAAATTACCATGGCCACTAAGTAAAACTATAAAAGATATATATATGCATAAGTAACAAATAATAGAATAGCTCATACATTAGGAGGAGCCATAGAAATAACTCAAAATTATATAGTCGAACAATGTTTACAACGATCAATAAAAAACCAACTTAAACATCCTACTGGACAATTATGTTGTAAAAATAATCCTAGAATACCCGATAATTATGGATGTAACAAAGAAAAAAGAAAATTTATAAAGAAATATAGATGGAAGAAATTCTCGAGAAATAAATATAAAAAATACAACTATAGAAAAAATAACTTTAGAAAACGAAAGTTTTTTAAAAGAAAATTACCATATAAAAAAGAAAAATATTGTCCTGAAAATAAGAAAACATGTAGATGTTGGTTATGTAATGAAGAAGGACATTATGCAAATAAATGTCCTAATAAAAAGAAAACTGAAAATAAAGAAAAACTAAAAATATTAAATATAGCAATAGAAAAGAATCTAGAACCAATAGAAGATTCAGATTCGAAATAGAAGAAATATATGAATTAGTATCTAATAAGTAGTCAATCTTATGATTCGGAAGAAGATTATTCATCTTCAAATGAATAAACCTAATCCAAATTGTACATTCATAGAAATAAAATACAAAGAAAAGTCTTATGATGCATATATAGATACATGAGCAACTTTGTGTTTTGCTTCAGCTAGAATTCCATTTCAATGGAATAAATTACAAAAACCACTAGTAATATCAATTGCAGATGGAAGCAAACATCTTATATGGAAAGCATCATTTTTTAATAAAATAAAAATAAGAAATTATATATTTATAGTACCATCAATATATCAACAAGAATCAAGATTATCTATAATAATAGGAAATAATTTTCTAAAATTATATCAACCATTTTGTCAATATTTGCATCATATAGAACTAATCGCACCATCTTATAAAAATCAAAAAAGTACTGTTATAAAAATACCAATATTAGTAAGATTAAATAAATTACAAATTACTCAAAAACTTAAAGTTATAAATGAAAGATTAGGTATACCTATAGAATTACAAAAAGAAGTAGAAAAATTATTAGAAGATGTATGTAGTGATAATCCATTAGATCAAAATAAAAATAACAATCAAGAATTAATAGAAATAAAATTAAAAGATCCTAATCAAGAAGTAAATGTAGAAAATAAAATCCCATATTCAAAAATTGATGTAGAAGAATTTACAAAAAAATGTGTTGAACTTCTAGAAAGAGGAATATTAGAAGAATCTACTAGTAGGCATGTTGCACCCGCATTTTATGTAGAAAATCATAATGAAATAAAACGAGAAAAAAGAAGAATGGTAATTAATTATACAAAAATGAATGAAGCAACAATAGGAGATGCTTACAAATTACCTAGAAAAGATTATATACTTCAAAAAATTAGAGGAAGTCGTTGGTTTAGCACTTTAGATGCTAAATCAGGATTTTGGCAACTAAGATTACATGATAACACTAAACCATTAACAACTTTTACATGTCCTCCCCATAAACATTATCAATGGACAGTATTACCATTTGGATTAAAACAAGCACCAGGAATTTATCAAAGATTTATGGATAAAAACTTAAAAGGATTAGAAGAATTTTGTTTAGTATATATAGATGATATATTAATCTATACAAATAATACATTAGAAGATCATTACCAAAAATTAAAAATAGTCTTAGAAAAAGTAAAAGAAAAAGGATTAGTCTTAAGTAAAAAGAAAGCAATTATTGCTAGAAATGAAATAGACTATTTAGGGCTAACCATATCAAGAAATGGAGAATTAAAATTACAAGATAATGTAATAGAAAAATTAAATAATTTTCCTTCAAAAATAGAAGATAGAAAACAATTACAAAGGTTCTTAGGATCCTTAAATTACATTTCAGATCAAGGATTTTTCAAATCCTTAGCCAAAGAACGAAGACAATTACAAAAGAAATTAAGTACAAAGGTCCTATGGACTTGGAATAATAATGATTCAATAGTTATAGACAAGCTAAAAAATGCTTGTAAAAATCTTCCAAAATTATACAATCCACAAAGTGATGATTATCTGATTGTGGAAACAGACGCCTCTCAAGAAACTTGGGCTGGCTGTATGAAAGCAAAAATTAATATACATACCGAAAAGTCAAATAATAAACAAGTCGAAAGACTATGCAAATATATATCGAGAACTTTCTCAAAACTGAGCAAAGATATCCTATTCATGAGAAAGAGACACTTGCTTGTCTTAAAACAATGAGAAAATGGAGGATTGAACTTCTTCCTAAAGAGTTTGAACTCCGTACTCGATAGTAAATATCTTACAGGATTTATTCAATATAAAATCGAAGCAACTTCAATCAAGGAAGATTGATCGAGTGGCAGCTAGAGCTACGACAATTTCCACATATCATAAAATATATAAAATCAGAAAACAACGTCATCGCAGATACCCTGACAAGAGAATGGAAGAAATCATCAAAGGAATGATGGACCAAATAGCTATCAAAAGAAAAGAAATCGAAGAAAGACGATAATGAAATAAGCAGAAAGACAAAGAAAATAACCCAACTTGAAGCAACCATAATTCAACTAGGAGGAAAAATCCAAACATCAGAGTCATGCAGCAAAAACGTGGTGGATCCATTATCAATAACAAAATCAACAACAACAATTGGATCTTCATCCAAGTCAAACTCGTCAACTATTCCTCCAACATTACAATATGACACTACAAAATCATCCCAAACAAAATACTATGCAATATTTAATGGTCCTATGAAAGGAGTTTATGATCATTGGCACAAAATTTCTACTTTTGTCTCTGGTCAATCCAATATCCAACACAAGTCATTCCCAACTAGAGAAGAGGCCCAAAAAGCCTATGAAGAGTACCAAGCCCAAGTAGAAATTCCTCATTATAAATCCAAACTACTTTCTTCACCATCATCCTCAAACATTCCTCAAAAAAATTTACTACCATAGGAAAAATTCCATCATTAATCTCTAGTATCCCCACTAGAGAAGAAAAAACTAGAGCCAAACAACTATCACCATCAACATTTAATGAGTGTTACTCAATGCTCATTAATTACACGAAAAAGACATGAGTAACCAATACTTCTACCCGATAGCTAGGATAAACTCTAGCCCTAAAGCTATTTTTATCCCAGGAGCAAATCTCTATGACCGTATATAGATTTTTTGTCCATGGATTAATAGATACCATCTATCTAGATAATACCATAGAACTCTCAGAATTCACTCCTAAACTAGTCCAAACCGTCAGGAATTACATAGACAACATGGCAAAGAATAGAAGGATATATATAAAAATATATAGTTCATTCCTCGTATTCAACGAAGAAAAAGCTATTGTCCCAAGTTATGCAACGATAGAATTAGGAATCTCTAATGGAAATTATCCTCCTAGAGAAGATAAATTATGTCAAGAACTAATTAATGTCGAGGAATTAAATGGAAGATATATAGCAGGAATGCTAAGAGAAACCTCAAGAATAGGCGGAAATAGTCATCGCTTCATCAACTACAGAGTCGGAGAATATAATTATCTACTCAAAATTCAGCAAAAAGATAACTGATGAAGGAATAATAGCCATACAAAATTTTGAAGAACCATTCAATAATTTCTCCGGACCACTAGAGAAATTGCCACAAAAGACAAGAGAAGTAATATGCATGCTTTTTAAAAGCAATGAAGACAAAAAATTCAATAAGAACTACAAGCACAATAATGGAAGAAGAAGAAGATAAGAAATTTCCACCACCTCAAAGAAAAAGAGAATCCAATGCCATACCACTAGCTAAGCAAGATGTAGACATCCTTGTCATCTTGCAATAAGTGTATAAAAACGTAAGCCCTGATGTAAATTTTTAAGGGCATCAATAATGTAACTAATAATGTAATATCTAAGGGTATTAAGTGGAATATAGTCCACTTATTATGTGTATAAATATGTACCCTCTGGTTCACTTAGAACTCGGAGTTTATTTGTGTGAAATAAAATTCTCCTTTGTTTGAAAACAAAGCAAACGTTTTGATTTCCCGTTTATAGGAAGTCCTGTTTACTTAATCAAATACTCAAAAATCAATTAAAATATTATAATTCAACATCAAATACTCAAGCATCAAGCAATCCATCATCAAGGAATCAAGAGATCACCAACAAAAACATTCACAAAGCGAAAGGATTCAGGTATGGATTCACCAACTAATACACTTGATTTATCTTTTATAGAAAATTCTAGTACTACGAAATTATTTGCTTTAAGTAATGAAACTAATAAAAAAATATCTCAATTAGAAGAAATAATTTTTGATTGTTATCAAAAAGTAGATATAAGAAGAGTTAAGAAATAGAAATAATATTCGAAGAATATTACCTTCGATTTAGCAAAAGAAATAGCAACTAGATATGAAAACTATCTATTTTCATTAATAAAAAATTCATATAAGAAGATAGAAGAAAATATTAGATATATTAACCCATATTGATATACAATTAGACTATCTATATGAAACTAATATGTATTATGATACTGAATAAGATAATAATATAGATTGGTCGGACCAATCTATTTAGATTATATTAAGCATTTGTAGCAATTTCCCTTATTATTAATAAAAATCTATTTTAATATTAAGATTCTTTCTATCAGTTAATTATTCGAAATTCTAATCCGCTGTCTAAAATCTGAGTATCGAAGCTAGTAAAAAAAATGAATTATATTAAAATATAACACAAGATATATATTTAATGAACCTAAGAAAAATAATTCAGATCTTATTAGTCTAATAAATCATTGCGAAGATAAAATAAATAAGTGTCATAATGACCTTAGAATTATTATAGAATTAGATAATGAAAGCATTAGAATTCTAAACGATTTACGATTAGAAATATCACATAAAATTGACCTCTCATTGCATCATGCTACAACAATTTAGACTTTATAATAGATAAAAATGGAGAAAGAAGTAGCTTCGACATCATCAATTAATACTATAGACTATTTAGATTTACAGAAGAAAAAGGTATCTTCAAAAGAGATATCTTAGTTAACAAAAATATAATCAAGAAAATTAAAAAAAAAAGAATTAAATTACGCAAAAGAAGACTATCCATTCACAATAACTTATGAAATAGGATATGCCTAATCAAATAGTCACCATAATATACAATTTAAAGATAAAGATAAAATTTATTTAGAATATCTATTTGAGTCACAACAAAAGTAGGAACAATAAAAACAACACCAATAAGTTCAGCTACCGAGAATAAATAATACGATGATAAAAGAACGAATATTTTGTACGTCAAGTATGAAATTAATTAGAGATGATACTAAATATATAACGAGAAGATGAATCATCATCCTCTAAAAATAATGATATACAAAAAGAATTATCAAAATTAAATAATCATCTATTAACAATAGAATCTAAATTAGAAAAAATATTATAAGGACTAAACTTTAAAGTTATAAAATCTATAAGGACTAAGACATATTAATAAATAAAAATAAAATAGAAATAGACAAAGATAGGTCCTATTATAAGAAGAAAAAGTAAAATTGAGTTTACGAAACTCGATATCCCTATTTTGATGTCCACATCCTATGATTCGTCTCTATTTAGGTAATGCACTCCCTGAGCATGAAAAAAAAAAGACTAAATGAGTACCCGAAATTCACAGAGCCACAACTTAATCACCGTAACAAACGTAACATAGAAAGTTCCGTATACAGTAAAATCCTTCGAGTTCGACTTGCGAGACGAAATTATTGGAGTCGAAATTATTTAGTTTACCTGAAATCGGAAAACGGACCGATGTTGTCAAGGTTGATGTCGAGCACCTGGCTAAGGCTTTGCACTTAGGCTTTGAAATCCCCCATGTGGCTGAGGTTTTAAAGTCATCTAGCAAGTACATCTACCGAATTGGTCAGTGTACTTTTATGTCGTTCTCCACGGAGTGCATATGTGCGGCAAACTTTCTTCAATGAGGAGGGAAAAAAAGATGGATCGACGATTTGATTTGGGTTTGAATTACTTACGGATCAGAAGTGAGGTTGAAAAAGAGAGGATGGGATGGAATTTGAATTTCGAGTTTTGTATGGATGAGCGAAGAATGAGGAAAGCATATGCAATTACACGCGGAAATCGTGTGAGACTTTGGAGGGAGATAATATCTAATGTTTTTATGTGTAATGACTAAAAAATTGTCAAAAAATTTCCAACCAAAGGACATGATGGATAAAATAATGGCGTGTCCAATTTGACACCGTATCATATTCGACAATATATAATTTATAATATCTCTCCTTTATAGATTCCAATATCCGAGATTAAGAGACGAGATATAAACTTAAAAAGAATAAGAAGAGAGTTTGGATGGAGTGAAATTAAAGGGAGATAAAAAAAACTTAAAAAGAATAAGAAGAGAGTTTAGATGGAGTGAAATTAAAAGGGAGAAAAAAAATTAAAAAAGAATAAGAAGAGACCTTGGATGGAGTGAAATTAAAGGGAGAAAAAAATCAAATGAGAGAGATTGCTACGGGTCTCGAACCCAAGACCTGAAGGAACAAAATAATTCACCTAGATTATATAACCAACCATGCAAAGGTGTTAAGTGATGCCTATGCGCAAATATATAGATATAAAATACTTGATTAAGTCTAAACTAATTTTTTTTTCTAGCGACCAGGAGGAGTTGTCACTGGCACATTTTGCCCCCTTGTCTTCCTTGTCTCCTCACTTGTATATATCTCTCGAGTACTATTTTATTATTGATAAATACACGATATATATGAACTTCACTCAAGTTTACAATCTGCCAACCTCACCCCTTACAAGAATATCGAGAAACGACACATTTGTGCTTGGAGGTTGTGCTGGCTCTAGCAGCCGTCTCTCGAACCGGATCCAACTCAAGCATCCCCCACCCACTCCATCAAAATAATCCATAAAAGGTTCCTCGGCGAAGGACATGATGCCTGCGACCGTCTCTCGCTGCTCTAGGTAGATGGTGACCGGCGTCTTGGCTACTCCTCCTTGGTCCGGGGAAGCACGTATCCGTGGTTAGGGTCAACTTGTGTATAGCTCGGCTCGAGCCTCCACCCGTGAGAAGCTGGAGTGGTATACCAGTCGTCCTCAAACATCGCACCGATCTACTCTACATGCTTACAAAATTTCTCACCGATTTGGAATATGAGAAACGATACGACGGGCGAAAACTATCGTGGAACATATACGTATTCGAGGAACCTGCAAATTAATAAATGAGAAATGAGAAATAATTAGAGTTATTAATAATAGTATATATATAACAAGGATTTACTCAAGTGAATAGATACTTACCATGGCAAGCACGACCTTAGAGTTGCCCTAGTATTCTACCGTATCGATCGACGATGACTATCTTTTGCAATAGACCCAACCGAAAAGATCAATCACTAATGACTAAACTAATTCAGAATTTTAAACCCAACGAAGCAAGAATGATGACTAATTTAGTACCTAAATACACACCCGAGGCGAAGAATATGAACATCAATTAGGGCATTGGACTTTCACAGCAACAATAGAACCATCAAAGAGTACTTCCTCTGCAAAACCTAAAACATATGAAGATATATTAATTCTCTCGCTACAAAAGACAATTACAGTTAAAATATACTCCCTCCGTTCAAAATTAAATGCTAATCTAGCCACTTTCATACAAATCAAGGAAACATGTTTTTAAGGTTGTTTTCGGACATATTTTTAATTGTATAGACTAAAATATCCTTACATACGTAACTATTTACATTGGAAAACCTGTGGAATTAATCTCCAGATTTTATCTTTAATGTCACTTTCGTGTGAAGAATTCTCTAACGTCACTTTCATCGTTTTTCATGAAGAATCGGTTAAATAAAAAGTATGAAAATTAAGGTGACAAAATCTAAGAAAGAGGAGACGATCGAGATCTGCTCGAAATTTTGATTGAGGGGCGAGATAATGTGCTAACGAAGTCGATCGATTTTTTCAATGACGACGAGATTTGGTGGCGTGGAAACGAAGTTGATCGGATTTTTACAGCGGCGACGAGACCTAGTACTGCCGGTAGAGGCGGATGTCACGATCCGGTGGTGCGGAAAAGAAACGTCGGTCGCGTTTTGATAGCAGCATCAAGATCCGGTGATTTTGACGGCAGCGAATAGCGATACGGTGGTGCGGCGGCGAAGGTGTTCGGATTTTTGAAAGAGTGACATGATATTATGATGTGGCGACGAAGTTCGGTCGGATTTGGGAGAGGCGGCGAAGTATGTTAGTTGTTGAGGCTGCTGTCGATCGGTCTGGGTTGTCGGAGGAGAAAGCTGAACGAGCTTGACTTTTTGACTTTTCGTAGAAGAACAACAAACGCTGTCAAAAATTTTAGATAGAACTGTTATGTTACTTTGTTATCCACATGTAAGTGATGACATGGAATATTTTTTATTTCCCTTGACAAACACAACCCATACAAACATGAAATATTGCCGCCCACACAAACAATACAATGGATGCCAAATTAAATTAGTGATCAATAAATGAAAAAATCAGTGAGGAGAGACTTGCATGATAATGAGGGGTAAGATGATGCAGAGGGTAGAATTGGTAAACAAAATTAACTTTTTTAAATTTATCAAAATTTACATTTAATTTGGAACAGAAATATATATTTATTTTAGTATCTAATTTGGGACGGAAGAAATATGTATTTCCTTGATGACTATAGCTCAAAAAGACAATAGTATCATCACTTATATTATTGCGGCAGGCATACACGCACGTGAATAAGTGTAATAAAATTCACAAAAAAATAAACATATTATAACTTGCCGATCGAGTTTAAGCATATCGAGCATGTTAATACGAAAAACATGGTCAACGGCATCAACACTCACACCGATGTGCAAAAACCTTCTTCCTCCTCTGTATAATACATATGTCAATAAAAAAATCACCAACCCATGAAGACAAATTTGCAATCTTAACGAGAGGAAAGGTGAGGGAAGCTCGAAAGCTCAAAAAAATCACGAGCCATGGATTTTATGAAAACTCAAAAACTTCCTGCTCACCGGAAAAAAACACGGATACTTTAAATCGATTGAAATATAACGATCGGAATCAAATTAAAATACAAAAATAAGCAGGTGAGGGAAGAAGCACAAAAAATCAACCCGCTTAGTGGCCAGAAGGTTTTTGGGGGAGTTAGGATTATAGCACCAAATCTGTCAAAAAAAGCATTAAGTACATGATTTCAACATTAAAACACGAAAATTAAAAAACAAAATAGGACTTTACCTTCAAATCGATTGGACAAGTGAGAGAGGGGCGACGGACCGATCGATGAGCTGCGGGGGAGGTGGAAGACGGCGGCGTCGGTGTCGGTTGTTAGAGAAGATGAAGATCATCGTGCATATGTTTTGAGAGAGAAATTGAGACATAAAGTAATTGTGCTAATGAGGAAAAATCGATATAGATCTGGATCTAAAAAGAAAATACCGACACTTATACAAAGGGTCGACATTTTGCGTACGTTATATCATAAAATGCCGACGCATTTATATGCGTTACTAAAATGCGTCGGTATTTTGGACACATGTCACGCCCATGTTCATTTTCGCTTCCAGTTCAAATGTACGTCGGTATTTCTAAAAATGCGTCGGTATTTGTGTCAATATTTCTGTATCGGTATATTGCTTCTCTCGCGTGGTGCTACTTACCCCACTGGACGATGGTGCGATGCCGACCGTTCCAACGGTCCACGTACACGTTATTCTTACGAGCCCAATCATGTCGGTTGCTCGATCATTTATACCGGTGTAGAGTGGTGTGCGTAACCTCATCTATCGTTGACGAGGAATCCTGCCGGGAAACGGAACTACCGCGTCACCTTGTCGGGGCGAGTGTGGCTCGACCGTCACGTAATATTGAAGGAAAGAGACATACATCCATATCCCAAACCCCTCATGCGACATTTCTTGGCGTGACAGGTCAAAATACTCGGTGTAGGAGAGCCAAGATAATCGAAATAAGATAATGAAATTAAAAGTTATAAACGTCATTTTTGTAAAGCCAACAAATAAACAACAAGACGATCAATTGGAACATAACTCGTCCTCACGCATCAACGCCATGCTTGATCCATGTACTATCAAGCATTTATTTGCGACGTTGGTGAAACTCTGTAGGTCCCTTCCACCTGCATTCAGAACCACGACGATCATTCGTATGTAGTAAAACATAAAAAAATACATTTATATGAAGTAGAGTTTAAATGATAAATCGACGTAAACTTACCTCGCAGCTAACGAAAGACCCGATCGTGCTTCGTAGCCATGACCAAATAATGACGACTGATCTTGGGAATCCTCTCCCAAGACCAAGTCTGTACGAGTGAACATCTGAAAAGTTTGTGTCACGGGCATGATCGCCCTAGTTACGGCACGTATGCGCTTGAACAACGCGGCCAAACATAGCTTAGAACAAGCAATTACATCCTCGGTACGCCGCGATAGAAACACATTAAATGTGTTATGTTTCTTGGTCGCAGAGAACATGCATCCCACAAGCAAGAAGGCAAACAACGAGCCCTCGCAGTATGTCTTGTCATCGCGGGGGGGGATTATAGAAAAGTCGTGATATGGTTCTTCATGGAACAAATCGTAAATGTGGACCCCCCTCCCCGATATGACAATAATTGGGCATCCACGTATAATTGCCTCGCCTATCGAAAAATGGAATGTATGTGTCTCCGAGCATCCATCGATCCACCGGTGCCGTAATGAGGCGATGATCATACTCGAGATAACTCGATCCTTGAGATCAAATCGAAACCAAGCTTCTCATCTCACCCGTAACGGCAGGATGACAATATCGACCATTTAGCACACGAGACCGGAAAATAATCGCTCCGACTTCCGAATTTTTCACTCAACTGTTGGACCTCGGGTGGGAACTAATCACTACCATTAGTGTTAGTTCTTATACGAGACTCTCATTTTCACGATTATTTCCCAAAAGGACACTATAAATGTAACGTTTACTTTATTTTTCACTACTATTTAAAATGTAACTATCAATCTTGATTTGAGAACGAACATAGTTTTTGAATGCAATAATTAATGCTGAGTATTCCAATTATATTAAGTATCATACATGTAACGATTAGAGCATGGATCATCATTTTTAGATCTATTATTATGAGACTAGAATTTTGATAACTATAAAAAAAGCTTTCTAATTCACTAAAAGAATCATCGTTATCAAAATCTATGGAATAACTATCCCTATTACTATCTCGAACTATGTCTCGGTTTCATCCACAACAAATCATCCTCGGTTGAGTCTGTGCAAGCCAAAACGATCTATCAAAACCACCGGATGTAGATCTTGCTATAACTTGTACGGAAAGAAATATTTTTAACTAGGTCCCTAAAATACAATAATTTCATTTATGTATGTAAAACTTAGAACAAACATAGGATAATTGAAAATCTATCTATGACTAACGAAGGCCATATACTATTATAAAATAACGGTTCGACCCTTATACTTTCGAAACACTATGAGGATTCGAGTGTACTTTTCCCAAAAGTATAAGAAAAAATTTCTACACATAAATATACTACTATGAAATAACAATTCGACCATTATACTTTTGATAAATTAACAATCAAGTCCATATACTTCTATAAAAGTAAATCAATCCTCATACTTGCAAAAAATTTAAAATCCAGTCCTCATACTTTTATGAAAATGAAAACTGACCTTATACTTACAAGAAATTACAATCAAGACCTCATAATTTTATAAAATAACCTTTCGGTCCTTATACTTGCGAGATAATTACGGTCACATCATCATACTTTTTCTAAAATAACATTTCAGCCCTTAAACTTGCTAGAAAAATACAAAAAAGTTTTATTTGACAATTCGGTCCTTATACTTACAAAATTGACAATATAGTCCTTATTCTCCCACAAAGTTTTATTTGGTCCTTATACTTCTATAAAATTTACAATTAGGCCCTTAAACAACCGAACCTCATGGCCCGAACCCCCAAACCACCGAAACTATAAACCTATAACCATGGCAAAACAATTTTACGACCATCGATAATGCCAATCCGGTCATAATTGGATTTGTTGATTCCGCCTATTTTCAAAATAATATTACATAAATTTTTTTTAGAAAAATACCTTATTTGTCGTGGGAGGAGGAGAACGAATGATTGTTGATGGAGAATGGGATTGGAGGAACCAAAAAAGTAAAATGGAGAGACATTGTGGAATAGAGGGAGTATTATTATCTTTATCTTTGAAGAGATGTTGTTTTAACTTTTTAAGTTCATTTAAAAATAGATGTATCTATTTATTATTATTGTCTAAATACATCATTGAATGAAGGCATAAAAAATAAAAAAAATATCTATTTAAAAACAGGAGTATATATCATTTTTATATTTATTAGAGTTTGTAAAGCATCTCACGACAAATTTTCCATTTTGAAAGTAACTTGCTTATTCTTTCTTTCGACATCCCGCAGGCATAATGCAATTTTTATTGCTAATGCTCGTTAGAATCCAATCCATTGCGACATAGCTCCTTGACTTCTATAATTTTTCCACTCGCCTTTGCAATCAAGTTCGATAGCAAATTCACCCAAATTCGCAGCGTGTACATGCTTGAACTACTTCATTACTTCTCATTAGACTAATTTGAGCTTGTTTCGAAGACTCTCGTTGTCGTAAAATTGCCAAGCTTTGCGACCTAATTCTTTATAGTCAATTATTTTTATGGAGGATCATCCAGACATCAACTTGTTTTCTATCAATTTCCTTATCAAATCTTTCGGTTTCTACAAGTCCATTTGCTATATTGAAGATAATGACCAGCTCCATCCGGCCAAGAGAAGCTCAATCGACTCAATTCAACTTCCATTAATCATTTTCAAGAAAATGAGAAAAACAACACTTCCAAGACACCTTTAAGGCTCCTCCGGCACATTCTTGCCGTCCAACTTGAAAAGTCGGTCACGGATTAATGCTAGTTCATGCTCCTATACTTACATTACTTACTTTCATACTAACATTAATTTTTTTCACATATCAAGGGTTATAGTCACATGAAGACATCAATGCTACCAATTTTATTTACTCCATACACAAGGGCTGCTAACTTTATTTCAGTTTTTTATTATGAATTTATTTTCTCAGTGTTTATATTTTCTCAAAAATATGTATGTAGTTTATTTAGGGGGCTTTTTCTTTTCTCCATGCATTATGATTTGAAAAGTCTCCTAGAGACTGTAGACTCTTCTTGGCCGCAAATTATTGGTCTTGTATCAGCCTATATATGTGTTCTTTGTTCAATAAAATTCAGACTTTTAAAGTATAGTTTCTTCATAAACTATAGTTTCTTGGTTACTTCAAATCAAAATCCCTTAACCAACTTTCCTAGAGATTTCTTGTCAACTCAGAGGTTCGGCCTATCTTTCACACGTAGGAGTTTCTCAATCTTCTAAGTATTTTATTTTAAGATCACCTTCAACTATCAAGAAAAAAGTTTTTGCTAAACTCCTACTTTTCTTCTTTTGTCCCGTCGATTCGTTGGTTTATCTTGTGATCTATTTTAAGATCACCTTCAACTATCAAGAAAAAGTTTTTGCTAAACTCCTACTTTTCTTCTTTTGTCCCGTCGATTCGTTGGTTTATCTTGTGATCATTCGTCACTCGATACGCCATCATATTTTGATGGCATTTGAATCCATCCCGAATTCATCATTATAGCTTTTCTTCAACTTTCAGTGAATGCTGCAACTTCTAACGTATCGATTGCCAATTCAACATTTTGTCCAACTTATAGTACCAACCTCAGTGTTCTTTGCATCTCTAATCGAAATAAAATCACACAAAACAAATGCTAGGATGAAAAGCACGCACCGGGCTCTTAAAAAAATAAAAATAAATAATAAGCATTTGGCAAAACTGCTACTGTTTATAGTCACATTTCATCCAACAGTAACATTTCCTATCTCACAACGTTTCATTCAACTTCACACTATTTTATGTATCTATGTATATACGTTTGTTTGCAAATAAAACCAGATTGATTAAATATGGTAGACCATTCCAACCTCCAAGGTAGATGCGTGAGGTACACTCAGAGCATGTGTCGGTGGGCGGCTGTTTCTTCTCAAGAACTCATAACCATAATTTATGGCAAACTTCTTGATCAAGCTCGAGCCTGAATTTGCTCTTACGTACGAGTGCCCTAAAATGTAGGCTATCCCGGCTTCCCTAGCTTCCATGAGTTCATCCAACTCTTCCATTGCACCTCGGTCGATCTTCGGGCTTTCCGGTACAATAAACCTTACTCTTTTCTTCAGTTTAGCAGAAACCGGCGACCTTACTAGCTCCGACGTGCAAAGGTGAGTTTACGATTTCATCCTCACTCATCTGAATACCTTCCACGTGACTAGAACATGTTCCGACGACTGTCATTTTATCTTCTTCCTTCAGAAAATTGTCGGTTTCAGCTTTTGATGCGGAGCGGATAAACTCTGCTATGCTACAAACTAGATCCCTTTCAAACTCTATGTCATCCTTGTGGAAATCACGATAACCATATCGGACAATACACCTGTACATTCTGAATTCCCTTGGGCCAATGTGGCCCACTAGGAACCTTTCTTCTGGTTTCACATGTGGGACCGGGACGGATTTGATGCAGAGGAAAACTAGGACCTGATGAAAAGCTGGAAGGTTGGTCACGAAATGGGAGAATATTGCTGGGATTCCAGAAACAAGCTCCGTGTGTACCAGGCCGATGCCGCGAACACGTACGATTCCGAGCGTGGGCCCCAGGCTAAGAAGCCAGTTCAGGGAAACCTTGTTTTGGACATCACTCTCATATTTCTTCAGAGTGCCGTAGTGCCGGATCGCTCATGACGAGGAGAAAGATGAAAGAAAGGGCGACCGGAACCCATGCCCCTTCCAAGAACTTGATTAAAGATGCTGAGAAGTATAGAGCTTCAACTGTCCCAAAAAATGGCGACGAATAAAATGGCGTAGAAGACGTTCTTATGCCAGCATAACACTATTACCAGAGACATTAGACAGGTCGTGACGAGCATTACGGTAATAACAGCCAAACCTGTTTAACCGTAGAAACACCACAAGCAATCAGTTTCTATCAAGTTAATTTCACTGAGATTTCAATTTGCTTTGTACTCCAACAAAGTACCTGAAGCATTGCCCATGCGTTTCGTGTCTCTGAAGCCAATGGTAATAGCCAAGCATAACACCATCAAGATCCAATTGATCTCAGGGATGTATATTTGGCCATGGATTTTCAATGAAGTGTGGACTATTTTGACTCTGGGGAAGCAGCCAAGAGCAGTGCATTGTTTGATGATTGAGAAAGTTCCAGTGATGATGGCCTGACTTCCTACAACTGCAGCCATTACCGCGAGCACCAAAACTGGCCATCTCAAGCACTCTGGAAAGAATTCAGGATAAGCTGATTAGCTTAACTGAATGGAGAATCTAAAATTAAGAACTTGAAGGAAACAAGTCTTTACCTGGTACTGATACATAAAATCCAATTAGATGGACTGTTTTCAATGTCATGATGTTAGTGACAGATAGGCAGCTTGTCCCATGTAGGCGAGAATCAATGACGGATTTTTTTTTTTTTTTTTTTTTTTTTTTTTTTTTAAACAACAGAGGTGAAAGCAATCTGCAGGGACGAGAACATCGTATTTATTGTCAGTTTACATGTTCCTTTATTAATTACATTTTCCGCTTCTAAAAGTTTTCTACCTTGATGGACAATTGAGAAAAGTGTCCAAGATCAGCAAACATAGCCTCTGAGCCTGCAATTATAAAAACAATGAATTAAGAAATTTGTAAATTTTGTTTGGTCATGAATGAAAACTGAAGCAACTTTTGTTCATGCACTAACCTGTTATACACAACAAAATCCCGCCCAAAGACATCCAACCACTTCTTTGAGTTTTCTCTAAGGAATATAAGCATGTAATGGGGAGAAAGTGCTTGATATACACGAGGGTTCCAATGGAAAATATTATACAAGCCAATGGAGCTGATGCACAGAAGCCATGCTAAAACCACAGGTGCGAACAAGTATCCAACCTTGTGTGTACCATAATGCTGAAGCGCAAACAAGCAAATGAGTATAATGCACGCCACCGGAAGTTCTACATCTGCAAAACTATTAAACTTTTAGAAGACAGGGGTGAAGGAAATCTTATTTGCTAAGCTCAATTACTAATGACCCTGAGACAATATCAGTGTGTAACAAAATTGACCATGATGGGAAATTCATACAACATGTGCATTGAGAGAACGTACTTTGGGGAAAAAAAGACAAGCCATGGTTACCCAAAACAGTAAATTCTCAAGAAAATGTCACATAACTATTTGTTCAGACAAGAAAATAAAAGAGGGCGGCAGGTTGAGGACAAAATACAAACCAGATATAAAGAGAAAGATAAAAGGGCAGTGTAATACAGATAATAGACCACGCTACAGAGAATTACGTCTTGAAAACTCAGCGAAAGATCAAAACAACATTGAAAATTCAGAATGACTTGTGTAATTGGACCAGACAGACAGGATATCCAAAGTTGACTGACTCTTATTAGGCAACCAAACAAAAGAGGATCAATAATCTATCCTCTTAAATGCCAGAGCGTACTCATTAACTGTTTCACCATTACTTCCCTACCTATAAGCTATCTGAAAAGTATTATTAGCAAGTAACAAATATACAGGCGCCCAAAAGAAAAAAACAAAGAAAAAAAAAGTGGTTAGGATATCATATCATAATCTTACATTTGTGATGCTCCTTTTCCATGGAAAGTTCGAGACCAGATACTGCAGAGAAATACTGCACAAAACAAAACGAATCATTAGCATGAATAATTCGACCTAAAAAAGTACAAAAAGCCCTAATCCAAACAACGAATTCTAAAAAAATTCAAATTAATACCAGAAAGTGCTGGTAGTGAGCACGCCATCACCAATCACCATATGCAAGTCTCCAATCAAGGCCAAAACAAGTAAAATCCTTTTGCAACACTCTATGTTTCTCAAGAGTAGACTTCAATCGTGTCGCGAAATCGGAACTTGTTGGTGCCCAATCGATATTATCCTTCTTGTACTGAGCGAGGTCCTCATCTGCCAACTGGCAATTAAGCAGTATGTTGACTCGGGCATATCTACACAGTAATGAATACAGAGCAAAAGTCCCTCCTTCACCGTTATCATCAGCTTTGAGGACGATAAACACGTATTTTAATAAAGGAACTAAAGTGAGTGTCCAGAAGACAAATGATAAAACGCCAAAGATCTCGTCGTTTGATTCTGAGTGTTGAATATCCT
>JANIEQ010002010.1:0-23418 GCA_024708375.1 Oxalis stricta
TGAAAATTAAGTCTATTTGAGAGCTGTTATGGGCTTCCCTCGGCAATGCAATCCGTCTCACCACCATTAGTAAAACCCAGACTATATAGATTTTATAATTTATTTTGTCAATTATAACCTTAACCTCTTTGACTTCATCATGCATCAATAAAAACTAGATTTAATTAAGGCTATTAATTAAGTAGTTATCGGATGGTTTCATCCGAAAGGTCGATGGATCGATTTTTCGTGGAGATAATTCTTAAAATTGTATGAATTGAGGAAAGTTATCTCTTTATATAATAGAAAAAAAATTAGTTTTAACTAAATCATAGTACATCACCATTGTTCCTCTACTCTACTCGGTTCGGAATTAATTCCGTATTCCATATGAGTAGAGTGTACGTAGGCAAGGATAGTAGAGAGAATAATTCTACGAATTGAACTTAAATCAGGAAACTCAGGGACAAGTAATAACGGGTCCAACCTGAACTTCACCAGAAAATCATGTACTTACATGTCGTGGAGATATGAAACTGATGATGAACAATTTTTTATTGATTTAATTAAATTTTTTGATAACAACTTTTAAGTAGCTGTTAACTAATACTGGGTAGGTACTAACCTAAACATAATACATCAATTTATTTTGAAGAAATCAAATCTTAGAAGGCATACTCAGCGCTTTCTTTCCGATAACATACACAGCATAAACATCTTGAAAGACTCGGGTTTGAGCCCAACTTGGGCTGCCAAAGTTGGAACTTGGTTTCCGGCATGCTGCCAGGTTGGGATTCCTAAGGACTCTTGCAACAAGTTCACCAACTTCCACTTCACATCGGTTCTAACAAAACAGATCCTCTTATCAGCTAATAATTCCCTTGACACTCGCGAGGGAATTGACCAGAGGCTCGATAAGGAGATCACTGAACGATCAAGCAATGAGGTTCCGACAAAAACAAGTAACGGTTCTGGAATTGGTCCTAGACTGATCATCATTATAATTGCTGCGTTTGAAATCCAATCCTGCAACGCGACCTCAAGGAGGATTTCCTGTACTCATTTCAGAAATGTAGGTTTTAATCATATCTTCATCGTGAGGCAACAGAAACTTTGATTTTAACTCCATGAATTTCAACATCATAATTGTCCATTTTAGACATAAAAGACGCTGGAATCATCCTGCTTAGTTCTTAATACATTTGATTAGAAACACATGCAATGCAATCGTATATATACGAATTATTAATGTGTGTGTCGTCTATATACTCTCAATAAATGCAAATTTAAATCTAACCTATACTTGTTGGAGTCTACCATACAGACGATTAGAGGTCAAATTGATTTTCTTAAATTGAATTTTTTATTTTATTTTTCAGAATGTTTTTACCTTCTCAAATTCTAGTTGTTCAACTGATTGTGCCACATTAGCTCAAAGATCCCACGATTCATATAACTTCATTACTAACGGACATTGTGGGAGATAGAGGGAGATCGATGACGTGAATTGAAGGATAAATTAGGTGCAGAGAATGTTTCTTACCCCTAAAGTAATCTTATTAGCTGGTAATGGTATAATATGTGCTGTAAGTGCAAAATACTTACATGATATAGGGTGAGTTGATAACCAACAGCGGAAGGCATTCTGCCCAACCTAGAGGCTCTTCCGCAAGGTTTTGTCCATGGAGGGGTGTATCAGAGCCTATACGTGTAATTAAAACATAATTATTTACGTGTATTTAAATTATGAGAAATTTTTGGGTGCGCGTGATGTAACGGAACATGTTTATGCAGTCCACTCAAATTTTAATTTATATAAAATATTTAACTATAAAATAAATAAAATAAAATTATAATATCGATAGATTTTAATTAAGAATATGTAATACATCAATTATAATTATTTTGATTATTTCAATAATTATAATCATGTTAGAATTTTATTTATAAAATTTTTTAAAACAAACAAAGTAACAATAAAAAAACACATATAAAAATTCGATTCGATATTAAAATCTATAATTAGAATAATTTTATTTTATTTTAATTGTTCTAAAAAATACAAAAATTAATAAATAAGTATCAATTCGATTCTAAAATAAAATCTATAATAATGAAAACAAGTTAATTTAGTTGCTTCTACAGTGTATAATTTTTTTTAAAAATAAAATAGTCTATAAAGTTAAAATAAGATATTTTCCAAAATTAATAAAGTTTAAGGTAAACTAAATTGTGAATGGATCGATATAAAAAGATATTTTCCAATATGCAGTACCATCAAAAAAAATATTCGTAATCAGAGATAAAGTGTAATTGAATATAATTATTTTATTTTTAAGTCGGGATTTAAGGGAGAGAAAGCAATTATCTGTTTCATCAGTAATCGTCTACGGAATAATGAGTCACAACTCTGTCACACGAGCTTCCCAACGTTATCCAACAAATAATGGGAAAGATTCTAAAAAAAAAATAAAAAATATTACTAAAGTAGATGAAAAATTTTATATGTAATTTATATATAAAAGTTTATATTTATTTTAAAATGAGGGGAATAATAAATATTGGGAAAGATTTATGTACCCCCTACTCGACTAGACACTATAGGAAGGCCAACGTTGGGTAATATGGTAAACACTCGCGTATTAAATCATAGGAAACTCGTGTACGTCACAATCTCTAAATCCTATGTTCCTATCTGTCCGAATTTATTAAAAATTTTAAATAAAACTAATTTTCATTTTCCTCCTAATCATATCCAAAATCTTTAATTTTATCAATTTAAAATTTAAAAACAACTAATCTTCGTTTTTTTCAAAAGGAAAGGCCTCTCTCCTACACTTCCTTATTTAGTTGCAGAATTTTTGGTCACAATCAGTATCCGCCAGCCTACATACAAACCACACTCTCTGTAAGTCTCATCAGTTGGATTTTCTGGGTTTCTATTGTGGCTTGGGGGTTTTTTCAATTGTTTGATCATTCATTTGGATTTAGTATCGTGTGAGCTGAATTTGATCATGTGTACATCTAATTTGATAATTAGTTTTGTGATGATCAATTTTCATTTTGCAGAGCTGTTTTGCATCTGGTGAAAGTTAGAATGAAGGTTGAAGGGGTTTTGTTGCTTCTTATCTGTTTCAGTTCTGCGTCTTCCCTAGTGGTAAAGATCATACCTTTTTCTTATTGGTATCTAATTATAATTGTTTTGGGATTGAATTAAAAATAATGAAAAGACTGTGTTGTGATTACAGATTGCTGCTTCGCAAACATGCCCTGCTGATCTTGATAAGGGATGCAGTGATTCTGCTGAATGGAAAGGAGAATTCTTCCCTGAAATTCCCAAGATTAAGTATGAGGTACGCCGATTGAATGAAAAGTTTATTATAAAATTTCTTCATGCGAATTGGATTGTTTACCATTTTAACTGCTATGATTAACAGGGCCCTTCCAGCAAGAATCCGCTTTCGTTCAAGTATTATAATGCTGAAGAGGAGATTCTAGGAAAGAAGATGAAGGTTTGTTTTTGAACTTGATTATCGTTTGTTGAACGCTTGGTTTGTTGATGATTAATAAAGAAAATGCTCAATGCTGATCACAGGATTGGATGAGATTCAGTGTGGCTTTCTGGCACACATTCCGAGGACTGGAGGCGACCCATTCGGTGCACCTACAAAGAATTGGCCATGGGAAGATGGTACCAATTCTGTAGAAATGGCTAAAAGAAGAAGTGAGTGGGATACCTCTATTCCATACTTTAAATTCTTAAAAACACACTTTTTTTTATCCTAATCGTATGTTTGTTCTTGAAATCACAATTTTGCAGTGAGGGCCAACTTTGAGTTCATAAATAAACTCGGAGTTGATTTTTGGTGTTTCCATGATAGAGATATCGCCCCTGATGGTAAAACTCTTGAGGTGAGTCATTTACCAAGTTGTCTCAATAGTTGTCTTTATATCAGTGAGAAAATAATACATTCCTTTCAACAAAAGTGCTAGAAGTAGACTATTCTGAATAAAATTATTTATTTTCCATTGAAAACTTTGTAATGTTTCCTTTTGTTAGGAATCGAATAAAAACCTTGATGAAGTGGTTGCCCTCGCCAAGGAACTTCAGGTATGACCTTTTTTGAGTAAATACACTGTATAACTAATGTGATATCTTCTGAAATATGCAACTTTTTTACTTGTTGTTCCTATAAACCTCTTCATTATGTTTTCATGTGTCAAAACACCTTTGTAGTTTTATATTTGTTTTAGTTAGTCAATCCTGGGTATTTCATTTTTGAAGGGAACCAAAATCAAACCTCTATGGGGTACCTCTCAATTGTTTATGCATCCTCGCTACATGCATGGTGCTGCTACAAGGTAAAACTCCTTCTAACCAAAAATCATTTCCCCCCTGATTATAAAGTTTAGATAAAATTTTATCTTTATTTTTTCATTTTCTAGTTGATTTGCTAATGCATTCATGGTCCTTCCTTTCATTGACAGCTCTGAAGTGGGAGTATATGCATATGCTGCTGCTCAAGTTAAGAAAGCAATTGAGGTTAGTTGTTCTTTGTTTGATGTCAACGGATACACTCATCTGTAAGACCATCTTTTCAGCTGTCAAATACAAAAATCTAAGCACTTCTTTTACAGGTGACACATTATCTTGGTGGAGAAAACTATGTGTTTTGGGGTGGTCGTGAAGGATATCAGACTCTCTTAAACACAGATATGGAAAGAGAGCTCAATCACATTTGGTATGCAGCATGCTTATTCGATTATATTCTTAATGATACATTATAATTGATTTCTAGAATTCGGTTGGATTGACTGGAATTGTTTCTTAATTACTTGTAGGCCAAGTTTCTAGAAGCGGCTGTTGCTTACAAGAAGAAGATAGGATTCAATGGTATTCTTTTGTTTATTCTTCCATATAAGAATCGCAGTAGTTTATCATGGAGTTCCGCTATGTCAATGTGTCTTTGGTATTTGCATCAGAATTTATATGTAAAAAAATTAGTCACTACCTTTACTTAATTGAAAATTAATAAGAGATCATATCACACATGTAATTTAGTTCTTAGGCTTTCAATTTTTCTATGAGCATTTTTCTGAGTCATATTAAGCATGTTAACTAGTTTATCAAGTCTTGCTTCGTCTGTAAATAATTAGGTCAGAGGAACATGATTAGCTTTGTTTTCGATGACTTTCAGGTACTCTTTTTGCTAGAGCCCAAGCCTCAAGAACCTACAAAGCACCAGTATGTTCCCTTTGCCAATTTCCTTTAGTTTTTGGGTTTTCCTATCTGCTGTATGTTAGATGTATGGTGACATTTGTCAGGTATGATTGGGATGCTGCAACAACTGCCAATTTCTTGAGGAAATATGGCCTTATTGGTATTACCACTTAGTCTCGAGACTATAAATATTAAAGCTATCAAGTATAAATTATTTTTCAATCTTAATTGGCCTTGTTGTCTCTCGATTTGTTTTGTAGACGAGTTCAGGCTAAACATCGAATGCAACCATGCCACCCTCTCTGGTCACAGGTAATGGCGCTATGTTTCTATTACATTATTATAAGATGATAACAAATATTAATGGCCAACAAATATGATGTGAGATTTCTAATCAAGCATGTTATATTCAATGCAGCTGTCATCATGAGCTTGAAACTGCAAGAATCAGCGGATTGCTGGGTAATATTGATGCAAATACCGGTGACCCTCAGATAGGTAATTGAAATGAAATAAAATCATACCTGAAGTTTTAGTTTTGGCAGTCTTAGGATATTAATTATGTGTTTTTTTTTTTTAATCTTCTCCAGGTTGGGATACGGACCAGTTCCTCACAGATGTAGGAGAGGCGACCATGGTCATGACAAGTGTTATTAGAAATGTATGTAAAAAAGAGGCAAATGATTTTTCTTATTATTGACTTTGAATTTGAAAGTTTCTAGTCGCACTTAAAAAAAAACCATCTTTGACCGCAATTTTTTTCCACAGGGAGGATTAGCACCTGGAGGTTTCAACTTTGATGCCAAACTGTAACTTCTAATTTTTCCTTCTTGCTTATTGAAAATTTAGCTTCTCTTGTATTAACATTACCTTTCTGATCTATTACAGGAGAAGAGAGAGTACTGATGTTGAAGACATTTTCATCGCCCATGTTAGTGGGATGGATACTCTAGCTCGTGGGCTCCGAAATGCTGCTAAGCTCATTGAGGTATTTTGAGCTTTTATTTGTAATTCATGCAGCAAATAGTCGTCGTTTTCTCAGTCTATTGAAAATAACTCTTCAAAATTTCATATATCAATAGGATGGTTCTCTATCTGAGCTTGTTCGCAAGAGATACCAGAGCTTTGACACTGAAATCGGTGCCCAAATTGAGGTAATACTTATAATCCTTGCATGCATCATCTTGTTTTTAGAAAAAATTTCTTTTCATTCTGACCAACATTAACTCCAATTGATGAACCATTACTACAGGCTGGCAAGGCTGATTTTGAATACCTTGAGAAGAAAGCCATGGAATGGGGAGAACCCAAGGTTCCTTCAGCTAAGCAGGTAATTTAACATGGTGTATCCATATGCTTAGTTTTGGATGTACATTGATTAGTCCTGCATTTATATTGGTCCTTATCTAAATGAAGTTGTGTGTGATATGATCTTGCAGGAACTTGCGGAGATGATCTTCTATTCTGCAGTATAGGAAAAGCTGTGTACAGCAGAGTTCGCCAGCTCTTTGTTTATTCTCTTTTCTTCTTTCTAGTTCGTAGGAATAAAGTAGAGTTTTTAGTAATAACAGCAGACGGCATTAGAACGAATTTTCTGTGGGCATGTTTCTTTAGCTTGGAATCCTGTTGATTTGACACCGAACATGTCATTTATGCTTAAATAAGTAGAAAAAAGTAATTATCTTCAAGCTCGGCTACTGTTCTGTGTTTGATGAATTTGGTCGATGAGCCGGATTTCGTAGTATACCCATCACTGCGTCAGTAGGAAAGTACTTGTCTGTGAGTTTCAAAACTTTCCAATTTGTACTCGAAGAACTTGGTTTAATGTGACAGTTGCTCCATTTGTTGCAATTCAAAATAAACACGCTCCATTTGCCTGGGAGTGATCTAAACAGAGGTCGTCTTTTAGATACTCCAAATCATTTTTAGCCTGACAATATACTTCTACGGAACAACCCCACCATGCTGAGTGTTTGTTTTGTGTAGTTCCGAAAAGGTTCAGCTCATGCTGGAGGGAGCATCCCCACTTAGAGTGATCGGTCCCCTAGTTCACGCAAGCGGCAAATCCGAAGAAGTTATCATGTCTGGTTTCAAACAGATTCAAAAAAGCCCGTATTTTTTAAAGTGTTTGAAAGCAAGAGTCGAACATACTCCAAAATAACAAACAAACACACATTGTTCAATATGTTTGAGACCACAATAATGTCAGATACGTTGCGTCTTTTACGTGGCAAAAATGAGGTGAAGATGGTGAAAGGGGACGTATCAAACTTGTTCGGAGAAACAAAGTGGGCCAAAAGGCCAATAATTTTTATTTAAGGACTAAATGACCATAACGCTAATAAGCGAGAGACCAAATTCTAATTTTTTCCATTTTAAAAAACATGACTCACGAATCAGAAATTCTCTTTCGTTGGTTCCTCAAAAAGTCGTACGTTTTCCTTTCCCCTCCAAAATTCTTCCTGTTTTCTTTCAGATACCAAATAAATCGATTACAAAGCCAGACCCCTCTCTGACTCTGTCATCATCAGGTAACCTAATTATACATAACCTTTTACTACATAAATGCATGCAATTTGTAAATTATAATATATGTTTATCGATCTTTTTTTCATCAGGGAGAATCATAGATAGAATCGTGGTTTGCTTTGCAGATCTGGATTCATAAGGGTCTCCGATCTGCTCAAAACATTCTCAGCCATTGATGCACTTATAAGCAATTTGTAGAGAGAGATGGGTATTTTGTTTACCAAATTGTTCTCTTCTCTTTGGTAACAAAGAGGCTCGGATCTTGGTGCTTGGTCTCGACAATGCTGGAAAAACAACAATCCTCTGTATGTAATTCCCTGTTTAAATAAATCTCCTTTGCGTTTTTGTGTCATGGGTAGTCAATAGTTTTACATTAATTTCTGTATTGTTTTTGTATTTGATGCAGATCGGCTTCAAATGGGTGAAGTTGTGTCCACGATTCCAAGTTAGTATTCTTGCATTTCATTTTGAATATGCCTCTAACAATTGCAATTGCTCGAGAATATCATGATTGCTACTAGTTTGAGAAGTAAATAGGATCATTACTTGAAGCCTTAAGATTTTAAATTGATAGTAGCTGCCCATTTTCGTGAGCTTCCTCAAAGTTCCAGATTCGTTCTGTAAATTACTTGTTGTTTGGATGCAGCCATTGGATTTAATGTCGAAACTGTGCAGTACAACAACATCAAGTTCCAGGTCTGGGATTTGGGTATGCTACATTCTCCCTTTGATTGAATCGGTGATTCTATTCAATTAAGTTTTTAATACCAGCATGTAGTCTATATTCACATCTGTATTAATACATGTTAATTCCTTTTCCTGATGGAGTTTGCTCTGCATCTTATCACAGGTGGACAAACAAGTATCAGGTAACTATTTTGATTATTAGTCATTTTCCTTTTTAATCGAGTCCTTTTTGTATGAGATACTTGTTGAGTTAATTAACGGCAATGTGCAAGATTTACTAGGGAACAGTTAATTCATCTCGCTGTTATGGAAATTCTCTGCATGTATTTTCTACATCACACTTTTGCAATTTATATATCATAACTTATCGGTTTGCACATCTTCTTTTGCAAACCATTGTGAAATGTTTTCTAAGATTTGATTCACTATCTAAAGTCCTTTCATCGAAAACAACATAATTGCTCACAAGTCACTACACTTCGTGGGAAGTAGATAATCTATCATTTGAGTTTGTTGTTTAGCTTACCTTCCAATTTTTTAGTGGTTTTACTGATGTTTTCATCTGGTTGGCCGCTGGCAAAGTCAAGTATTTGGCGTTGGGTATGCATCCTCACTTATCGGTCTATCATTTGGATTGTACCAGGCCATACTGGAGATGTTATTTTCCAAATACACAAGCTATAGTCTATGTCGTTGATTCAAGTGATACTGATAGGCTTATCACTGCAAGAGAGGAATTCCATGCAATTCTCGAGGTACACTTTTCTTTCAGTTTCATGTCTATGCTGTTGGTGCTTCAACTTTATCCAAAAGTTTTACTTCATTTTCTCCGATAACTTCTCATTCCCGTTGCTCATTTTGAAGTAATACATTGTCCCTTATGACTTTTATTTTTGTCAAAAGACTTCAGTAATAGTGAAATAATGTGCTTTTGTTTCACTTGTGCTAAATATTCAAGTTGAATATTGCTCTCTCCTTTTGACATAATACAACCCCATTATCTTTCTCAACTGGTTATGGAACTTTCTTGAGAAAACTCCAATTTGAAGTTGATCTGGAAAATTTTTACAGGAAGAAGAGTTAAAAGGTGCACTTGTTCTCGTTTTTGCAAACAAGCAGGTTAGAACTCTGCCAGTCATCATCCCTGTTCTTCTCTAAAGTCGAGTGTAAATATTTCACGTCTAATCATGTAACCTCTTTTTTCTGTACGAAACTTTTGCCGATCACAGGATCTACCCGGTGCACTGGATGATGCTGCAATTACCGAGGCTTTGGAATTACACAAGATTAAAAATCGCCAATGGTCTATTTTTAAAACGTCCGCCATTAAAGGAGAAGGTCTCTTCGAGGGCTTTGATTGGTAAAGTTCTTTGCTTTTCCTCATAAACTGTATGATTTTTTCATAATACCAGGCCATGGATTTCTGCGTGACGTGTGTGAACGTTCTCCTGGTAAGTGTAGCTTATATTTGTATACAAAACTGATGGGTTTATTTTTCAATACAGGTTAAGTAATACGCTCAAGGCTGGAGGTGGTTAAAGCTTTGCACTTCAAAAGTTTACTAAGGTTGGAAGGGATTCAGCAGTGTGGATTGGCAATGACTGGAAATATTGAAATGATATTCACGGTGCTGATGTATCATTTTCACCCCTACTGATTTTTTCCCCCTCAATTAAATCACTGATAGATCTGTAAAAGTTTTCTTCACACACAATCAATCAGCTATGCTTTCGAGCTCATTCTATCACTATGTTTTTGGTACTGTTCTGTTTTCAATACACTATTATGATTTTGGGATGACTTTGTTATGCAAGACACCATTAGTTTTGGGTCGTTTACAGTATATTTCTGGTACCATATAGTATATTTATTTTGTAGGGAGTTGGAATAGTATTTAATATAATAAGTCAGGTGTCTAATATTGAACTTGTACTTTACGTGATTATGTTGTACATTATTCCTTGTATACAGAGAATCATCATGACAATTAAAGCTCATGATGGTATTCTCGAGTGCGATTTGAATTGTTTACTTGATTCAAATTATTGTTGGGTTTGGAAATGTCATAAATTCTGTTGTTCTAGTAGTTATCGAGGCTTTCATTTTAGGATCCTAATTCTCACCAAAACCTTTGAATCAAAACAAAATTCTCTCTTTGTGATGTTTGTAGCGTGACTTGCATGACACGTAGTCAGCAAAAAGGCGCCCACCTCGCCTCATTTCTTGGAAATAAGAAGTATACTCGTGTTCAATATCGACAAACCTGGGCTCTTGTGGGACTTTGGAAAACAATCGTCGTGCATCATCCGTGTAAAACGTTGCCTAAATTATATACCAACGTACTTTTTCTTAATTCAAATTAATGATATAATAATATTCTTCTGACGTCGCATAAAAAATTTTAACTAGCATTTAAATATACAATAAAGCAAATCAATATTGATCCGAAATGGACCACTGAACATGATCAAATTGTAAAAATCTTGATATGGATTTGCAATTTCCGAGCAACTATTTTTCTGTAATTAACATTCTATGCAAATCTTGTCAACCATTTACCTTTTCAGTTTAGGATAAAACAAAATCTACAGATCAATATTTAAGAGTTGGTAAGATTCCATCTAATTAATATTTAGAAAATTTCAAGACTACAGAGCTTGAGCTATCCTAGAATTTAAATTCTCTCAGAGTCTTTTTTTATCATATTTTTTTAAAATAAAATAAAATTAACCTGTCGACGACATTCAATTATACTCCTTCGTCCCAAAATAGATGCAAATTTTTCAATGTAAATTGCATGTAACTAATTTCGTATCCATTTTGGGACTAAGTAATATTTGTATGAGCTCAAAAAAATTTATATTTGTATGGCTCCAGCTCAGCCAGAGGTTATAACGACATATAAGTGATGAGAAAAACATATACAAGTAAAAACTCTATAAATTAATAATAGTAGGATCGGAAAATTTATTAATTTAAAGAGTTATTAATTTATCGATAAATTAATAATTATTAATTTAAAGAGTTTTTTAACCGATTCAACATAATTCATATTTCCATATAAACTAAGTAATTATACCGTACATATCAAATAAAAAGGCAAATTAGTCTATGCCTCATAGAATTACATTGCAATGCCAACCTCAAGACTCAATAGTTGTACGTGTTCTTACTGGTGGCGATAGTTTCAAATAGACTTGAACTTTAAAGAAAAATGCATACAATTATTGAATCATATTTCAATAGAGTGTAATATTTTTTTTCAGTTTCTATGAATTATTAATTTATGATTTTCTTGGAGACCAAAAATTATAAAAAAATCTCCCTAAAATTATTATTTTATTATTTTATCGAATTTTTAAATTTTTTACATTGACCGAAATCGAGACAGAGACAAATTTATTATTTTAGATAGTTTATTAATTTCACAGAATATCAATTTAAAGAATTTTTACTGTATATGGATAGGGAGAGCATTGAAAATAGATGGATATGGAGAGCATTGAAAATAGAGGAAACGTTATTCGCAATTTTCATACAACTGTACTAGTTATATGGATTTGGAATTTCTTATAACAAGAAAAATAAAATATAAACTCTTTAAATTAATATTCGATAAATTAATAAATTCTCTAAAATAATAAATTTGTCCGGTCTCGATTTGGGCTAATATAAAAAATTGAAAAATTCGATAAAATAATAAGATAATAATTTTTCGGAAGATCTCTTTATAATTTTTTCTCAAAAAATCATAAATTAATAAATTAATAATTCATAGAACCGAAAAAAAAATATTACACTCTATTGAAATATGATTCAATAGTTGTCCGTTTTCCTTTAAAGTTGGAGTCTATTTGGAGCTCATCTCTAACTTTTCTCATTGTATCCAATAGCTTAGGTGTTGTATTTTTGTATTGTATCATAAAGTTGTGAAAAGTATTCGACGTCATAAATGCTTCCTTTCGCGTAACGGGCTCCAAAGACACCGTATCATCTTCGCCGTCATCCTCGCTTAAGAATATATTGAACACATTTATTCTTTTTGTTTACATTTATTGTACTTCAAAAGTCATTATTGATTTTCAATGTATATGAACACAATAGTAATTTACGTTGAGTCTCAAGATTACTTCGCAACGTAATTTTAAGATGTAATAGATTAATTTGTCTTTTTGTTTGATATATATTGTATAATATAATTATTTAGTTTATACGGAAATATGAATTACGTTAAATCGGTTAAAAACTCTTTAAATTAATAATTATTAATTTATCGATAAATTAATAACTCTCTAAATTAATAAATTTCTCCGATCAATCACATTATTAATTTATAGAGTTTTAATTGTATCGTTCAAAAATTATACTAGGAAAGAACCAATATATAAGACGCGCCTAATTACTGTGATTTGACGTTGATCAAAAGCTGACCCCATGTTTGCTAGTTATTCCGTAGAATATGCATTAAATTAATCCTCCTATAATTAGACTTAGAACAATGATTAAGTATTTAGAAGCAAAAAATATATGGATTGACTTGGTTCGTACTGCCAACTAGGACCTACTCCGTGACGAAATAATGAATACTTTGATTGAGATAAGATTAAGAATTTAAGGAAAGATTGCATCAAAAAAGAAATTAAGGAAAGAAAATCTTAGCTAGTGTGCATTCTTTAATGTGAGAATGATCATGAAAATTACTATGTTTTCACCCCATATAAACAATTTAAAACTAAAAGGCAATTATAAAAAAAAATTATTATTTAAGATCTAGAATCTTGACTGAGATCTATTATTTCGTTTTTAATTAATCTATCGTTTTTCTTAGATAAATAAATTATTTATGAGGAAAGTCATATTACTGATACCTAAAGAAGTCAACTAGATATCTACTACAAGCCAAATAGTTAAGACGAAATGTAAAGAACGAAAATGTTGAAATTAATTATATAAAAAGAACAACAGTTAACTAGAAACAAAAAGAATGTATTTATCATATTTCTGTTGAGCTGATTTTTAAATGACACCTAAATCGATCGTACGCATTACTTCAATAAATAAATAAATAAAAATCGTACCATATAAATATTTAAAATTAAAAGGAGGAAGTTTGAAGATAACTTCTGCGATCATAAAGTAACGAATCCATATAACTACCAGATCAACTGAAGCTTTACGTGGGCTGGCCCTAAAATCTTATAAATGCTAATCCAACTAATTTTACACAAATTAATAAAATATATTTTTTTAATTTATTTTTTAATATGATTGTGATTATATAGACTAAAAAGATCCTCATAAAAATATGTGGGTGAAGATGATGAAGTTGGTAAAGAAGAGTACATGGGAACATGAGGGTGAAGATGGTGAAGATGGTGAAAATATAATGGAAAAACATAATTAATGTTTTTTAAACTTGTCAAAATTTGAATTTAATTTAAAACAAAAAATTATGTTTATATTAGCATCTAATTTGAGAGAGAGGGAGTAAAAATTATGTAAGTATCTTCGATATTCCATACATTCATTCACAAGCTAATTACACCTAAACTGAAATAGCTACGATCGAGTACTTCTGCAAACTCTCATAATTTAATTCTCTCAATCATTTGAACAAGAATAAGAATAATGTCTTCCTCAATTTGCAAAACCAAGTTTTCTTCCATTGTTCCATTCTCAAGATCATTATGGGGTTTCAGTTTTTAACTTGCCAACTAGTAATGCTACTTCTTTCTCCAACAGAAATCAGAGAAAGGTTTGTTTAATATAACTACTTTCATATATCATGATAGATATATATATATATGCTTGATCATATATAGGCTCACCTTAATTCTCTTGATGTATCTTTGTATGATTTCGTTGAATAAAGTCATGGCTGCACATCACTTGGAGACAAATGCAACTGGAGATATCAATAATTTCATGAACAATGAATTAACAAAGACAAAATGGTGATCAGCCTCCTAAAAAGTCCACTAATTTCTCAGGAGAAAAGTCATTCACTCCAATTCTTGATACTATCAATTATCCAAACCATATGAAGAATCTCTCCATTGAGGTATATATGCCTATATATAATATATTTCATCTTTTCAATGTTATAGAACTATGTATGTCACGTACAAAATATTTGTTAGTTTCTTTATTAATATTAGGAGCTCTAAGTCTTGGCTGATGAATTGCGAGAGGAGATAGTTTATAATGTGTCGAAGACGGGAGGGCACCTGAGCTCAAGCCTAGGCGTGACGGAGCTCACGGTGGCACTTCACCATGTGTTCAACACACCCCAAGATAAAATTATTTGGGATGTGGGACATCAGGTGTGATAGATATATAGTTAATTTAATTGGAAATTAATGAGTTCAAAACATAATATATATATATGTACCCTATATTATTGTATCATGTACGTACATTACATCATCAAATGAATTGACATACCTATTTGCTTCAACTTGCAGGCATATCCACATAAGATATTAACTGGAAGGAGATCAAGAATGCATACGATTCTGCAAGACTTTCGGCCTTGCAGGATTCCCCAAAAGGGAGGAGAGTGTGCATGATGCCTTTGGAGTTGGCCATAGCTCAACGAGCATATCGGCTGGCTTAGGGATGGCAGTTGGTAGGGATCTATTGGGAAAGGACAACCATGTCAGTTTCTGTGATCGGAGAGGGAGCCATGACAGGAGGAATGGTTTATGAGGCAATGAACAATGCTGGTTTTCTAGACTCGAACCTTATTATCATCTTAAACGATAACGGCCAAGTTTCACTCCCTACAGCCACTGTGGACGGCCCAGCTCCTCCAGTTGGTGCACTTAGCAAAGCACTAACTCGGCTTCACTCCAGTCAAGAATTTCACCAACTACACGAAACTGCAAAGGTAAATATTAACTCCGTCCCAAAATATGTGTCACTCTCGTAATTGAATAAAATTAATTGTTAGTTCTTCAACTACACTGGTGTGCAAGTACTTGTTACTTATGAATACAAATTTAATGAACAGGGCATCACAAAGAAATTTGGAGGCCAGGTTCATGAAATTGCATCAAAATTTGATTCATTCATGAGGGGAGGCGGTTTATTCGAAGAACTAGGACTATACTATGTTGGACCAGTCGATGGCCATAACGTACAAGACTTGGTCTCCGTCCTAGACAATGTTAAGGCAATCCCTTCAGCAGGACCTGTTCTGATTCATGTCATTACTGAGAAAGGCAAAGGCTATGCTCCGGCTGAAATAGCGGCTGATAAGATGCACGTTGTCGTAAAATTTGATCCGAAATCAGGAAAACAATTGAAGTCTAAACAAAAGACTGAATCTTACACCAATTACTTCGCGGAGTCTTTGATCGCTGAAGCAGAGAGAGACGGTAAGATTGTAGCTATTCATGCTGCAATGGGTGGAGGGACAGGACTTAACTTGTTTCAGAAGCAACTCCCGGATCGATGTTTTGATGTTGGGATAGCGGAACAACATGCTGTTACATTTGCAGCTGGTCTAGCAGCTGAAGGGCTTAAACCCTTTTGTGCTATCTATTCTTCTTTTCTACAAAGAGCCTTTGATCAGGTAAATCCTAAATAAAAGTACAACTTATGTCAAAGTTAATTTGTTTATTACTACATATATACTCCATTTGTCCTTAAAATACATATCAATTTGTTACATGTAATTTCCATAGAAAGAATAATTACATGTATTTTGGAACAAAGGTAACATCTGAGTCCTAGGACTTTGAAATCGTGATGCAAATAGGAGCAGTATCTTTGCATCAGCGGTTTCAAAGTTGATTAGTTTAGGATCTCAGATGTAAAAAAGTGGCATAAAATTCTAGAGCCAAACAATGTATTTATCCTATAATTAATATATGTAGTTTAATTTGAGACTAATAACAAATTTCATATGTGGTGCAGGTTGCTCATGATGTAGACCTTCAAAAACTTCCAGTGAGATTTGCAATTGACAGGGCTGGACTCATCGGTGCAGATGGTCCTACTCATGCTGGTTCATTTGATACACTTATATGGCTTGTTTACCAAATATGGTAGTCATGGCCCCATCAGACGAGACTGAGCTCATGAACATGGTCTGCCACCACGGCAACCATCAATGATCGTCCTAGTTGCTTTAGGTACCCTAGAGGAAATGGGATTGGCTCTGTTCTTCCAATTTACAACAAAGGCACCCCTTTAGAGGTACTATAAATAAATATAGAGATAATATAATTTTGAACTGGCCTTGTGTTTTATTGACTTACATGAAATATAGAAATCTGTTTAAAAGATAAATATTTGGTGTTTGCTGATTCGAGTGTTGGAATTCTCAGGTTGGTAAAGGAAGAGTGCTTAGGGAAGGGAGTAGAGTTGCAATTTTAGGATATGGAACAATAGTAAGGAGTGTTTAGAAGCAGCAGATAATATCTATAAATTCCTAGGAATCAAAATAACAGTGGCTGATGCAAGATTTTGCAGGCCTCTTGATGGAGACTTGGTTAGGAAACTTGTTAAAGAACACGACGTTCTCATCACTGCCGAAGAAGGAACACTCGGTGGATTTTGTACTCATGTTTCTCATTTCCTAGCTTTGAATGGATTACTTGATGGAAACCTCAAGTGGAGGCCTATGATGCTTCCTGATAGATACATAGAACATGGATCACAACAGGATCAAACCGACGCGGCAGGACTTAGCTCGAAGCATATCGCATCAACTGTTTTGTCACTCATGGCAGGACTCAAGGATAATAATAGCCACATCTTCTTATCAATGATCTCTAGATGATGAAATTTCTATCATAAAAAAACAAAACTACTGTAAATTTATATTTGTATATATATGCAATGTTAAGTACATGCCTTTTGTTGTTTTAAAGTTTAAAAGATATATTGTTGGTAGTTTCAAGCTAGCACTGTTTCAAGAAGTGTACTGATGGTAAATTTTTTCTCAACATATATGTGTACTCAGACATTATCATAGCAATTATCAAGCATCCAATTACTTTTTAGAACATAGTTGGACATAAATTACTAAAAGTTTCTACTCTGTTCGAATGATTGAAATGAAGTCATTTGGAGCCGGTAATATCAATTCAAGAGTGAAGTTTATTATGGCTTTTTCAATTGACTGCTGCAAAATTCTTATTAATATATGCTCTTAGTCTCGTTTTTTTACTTGGGTGTTTGTTAGAAGAGAAATGTTGGAAGAAGAAGGAACAAAAATCAAGAACAAATAGCAGAACAAGTTAGAGTTTGCATTATAAAAAGAATGAGACAATTTTTACTTGTTGTTTTAATTTTATTTTATTTCAATTATGTCCTTATTCAACTTTCTTTTACGTGGCAATTGGCATAGTTATTAATCAATTAATCTTCTTCCTTACACTCTCTCCTCTGTGATGAACATTCATCATGAAATTTAGAATTTGATTGATCAGTAGAAATGCTAACAAGTTGATGCCTTCGATCATTTTAATCGATATTTCTCGAATGAAAGAAAAACTAATTTTTTATCCAAAATATCAAAATTACATGATACTTATCAAAGCTTTAAATTGCTTACATTAAAAAATCATAAACCAAATAAAATTTTACAGGATTCAAAAAAGTAAAATGTTCTAAACAATATAAGTCTCCACAAGCGTTACACTCAATCGTTAATTTCTCACTCCAAAATTTATTTACTTTCTTTTGAAGAAACAAAATTTTATTTACTTTAAGCAATATCATGGTGATTTGGGATGGTCGTGATAGACAATTTGTGAGATGATTGTAGTTTCGGTGTCGGGATTTGAAGAATCGATAGACAACATGAAGGAATTTTGATGGATAAATTTAAAATAAAATAAAAATAATAAATAATAAATAAAATTGATATATTATTTCTGTCACATGTCATTTTTTTATTATTTTTATTATTTGTTCTTGATTTTTGTTCCTTCTCGCCAACATTTCTCTTGTTAGGAGTAATTTACTCCTTAGTTATGAGAGATTGTCTAAATAAATTACTTAGTTACCGAAGAAAGGATTGTGGTATGAATTAAGGTGAAATGGAATCGTACATTTTTGAAGGGGAAGTGTTGCGTGAAATTAAGTTTTACTTGGAAGGATAGATATTGTATAATTACTTTGGTCGATGAGCTCAAAGCAGATTCAACTAGTTTCAAGAGTGTGGTTTGGTCATAGAATAGGAGAGAAAAAATTCAGCAAGGTCGACTTTTAAATTTTTTTTCTTTTCCCCTTTTATCTATAGAAATGATAATAGATAGCTCATATATTAATTAACGCTTTTTTTATCATCATTTTTTTAATATAGTTACCAAATAGTAAACCTTTTAGTTTATTTGACTGTAACAATTTGTAACTATTAATTTGCTAACTTCAGTAATTTTTTCTTTTCAAGTTGGATAATTTGATTCATTGATAAAATGGTTCATTGAACTTAAAAGAAAATATTTCATGATCAAAATAGATCTTGATTTTTACGTACGATTTATATTAAAAAAAAAATACATTTATTTTGAGACGGAGGGGTAATAAAAAAGAATAAGTAGCCGATTCGCTTAACATCGAAACAATATTTAGTACGAGAATAGTTAAAATCTATCTTTAGAGCACCACTCATATGGAAAATCTTATTTACGATTTTATCTCCGCCACATCGACGACAATTAAATTGAGAGATAAAAAATAGAAAAATTAAAAATTTTTATTAAAATCCATATACTCCAATACATGAATATTTAATAAAAAAATTTATATATATTTTATATAATAAATTAAATGTATTCAATTATTTAAAAATTAAATATAAATAAATAATAATAGGAGAAAAAATACTGAAACAATAAAGTGAGATATAATTTTATATAAAAAATTTACTTAAAACTAAGAAATTCCATCCGTTCACTCCAAATACACAATGAACAATATAGAGTTTTTTTCCGTTGACTTATGTCATGCATTGTACGTTTTAGTTGACTTTGGCATCCTTACCTTACGGAAGCGCTCAAACTTAATTTTAACATTTGAAAGATATTTTCGTCATCTATAACCTATAACGTCCATCTTGTATGATGTATCTTTAGTATGACTGTAGGAAGAGGAATGTAGCGAGAAAATTGGAATTGACATAAAAAATAAAATGTGGCGAGAAAATTGAAATTGACGAAAATAGCCTGGAATTCCCAAAGAGAATCAAATCAATACGCGCAACACGGTTTGGCCGACTCATTGGTCTGCCATATCTGGCACGCATGACAGCGACTTTCGGCAATGGATTTTGTGCCGTCTCACCCACTTCTACATTAAAAGGGCTGTTTCTGTCCCTTTCTTCATAGTAGTGAGCATGGCGCGACATTTATGTAACTATTATCGAATGATTCGATCCAGTTTTTTTTACCTGAAAAAAAAAAAATCGGGAATTTTTTTTTCCTCCTCTTTCTCCTTTTTCGAGATGATAACTGCATTTCATTATCATAATAAATTGATAGCTCGTAATACAATTGTTCCACGATTATAATAGTAAGAAAATTAATGCGTTAAGCTATTGTAATCGACATCAAATTTCAGTAAAGTACGAGTTATTTTTGGAGGTAGAATCGATTAACGGTATGCATTAATCAAGGACGTATAGACGGTGTCCTAAAGGTCGGCGGGGAAAAAACGATCTACTAACATAAGAGTAGATTCGTGGCTTGAAGGCTCATAATCTCGATCCATCCGAAGCCTCACACAACCTATTACGAGTCCGATCGAATTTTTTTCTCCTTCATCAGTAAAAACCGAAACATAAACTTTTCGCGTTGAATAATTTGAAAAAAAATGTTACATTTTTAGGTCTCTATGGTATCTTATGGCCTAGAGTCGTGATATTGTTCGTGATCTTAATTTTTCGTTCGTATCGATATTTGAAATTGTAAGGAACTACTTCCTTCATTTTATTTTTGTTCGTTAAAAAACTCAATTTTACGAGAAATCAACACAATAAATAAATACATATATTTAATTAATTACATTCAAATTTATTTTAAGCCCATACATCACCTTGGATCATAAATTCTAGTTGAAATATTTAAAAAATAAGTTTTAGACACAATGAAATGGAAGGAATAATAAATTATTACATTAATTGTAATTATATACTTACCCTCTTTTAACGCACATTCAATATTTCTTCATTAAAAAAAAATTGTTCATAGAAAACACATCATACTTCAACAAAAATACAAACTTACCTGATTTTCAGTTCTAGAAAAGAAACATACCGGCCCGTTTTTATTAGTTAATTTTGGTTGAAATTTTATTTTATTTATTTTATAAAAGATTATGTAAATTGTAAAAGAAACATACTCTTTCTAATTTACTCTTAATCACAATTCATAAGCTTAAAAAGCATTCAATGTCCTATACGCATCACTTAATCTGTAGATAGTTATTAGAGTTGATAATAAATTATTCTTGTGTAACATTTTTCATGTTTTTATTTCTTTTAATCTTTTGAAGTAACAAAACATATTACATTGGTAATATTTCTTCTATCATAAAGTAAACAGATTCCAAAGAATATTGAATATAAATGTTAGATTTATAATTACACAAGTAATGATATAATCTAGGGATTCAAAGAGACCTAATTAAGAGGAGGATAAAAGAGAGTAAAAGAGACCGCAGAATTTGACTCTTTGCCAATTAACTAAGTACTTCATCCGTTCGAAACTTATTATACAAGAATTTAAATTTTAATAAAATTAAAAAAAATGTAGTAATTATCAGTAAAAAGAATTAAAATATCCTTTCCACTAACTATTTTAAATAATAAAATATTATTATAATAATAAATTTAAATAAAATAAAAAATTATTGTAAAAAATGTAAAATGTAAGAATTAATTATTAACAATTAAAAACAAGAAAACTGACAATATTAATTAATTACAGATGGTAGGTTTCTTATTTTTTCAATCTAGAAACTAAAATGGATATTATTCACTTCCTTCCAAGCAAGGAGGCATTTAGTTAAATGTCCACACATGCATATCTGCTGGATCATGCATGGACAATCAAAATGTAGGGTTGGAGAGGGAATTGGGATATGTGTTGCAATATTTCTTGTGAGTGTGGCTATGTAACTAGGTAATTTGTTTATTGAAGTTAGGTATATGAAACAATTGTACTAAGGTTATTTATATATGGGGTTCATGTTTAATTATAGGAAGAAAACAGCACAGCCTCGATGACATGAAGAAGCTACTCGCTTAATTGTCTTGGTTTTATCAACACAACTGATTGATTCTTTGTGAATGGCTTCTGCAAACAATAACTATGTTTACCCTAATTTCACACATTGTGTGTTTATCGTACTCTCGAATGCCAAACATTCTGGTATAAATCCACTCATCTTTCTATTCTTTATGTAACACGTACTATATTTATATAAATCTACAATATACTTATGTACGTACATGTTAATGCGAAATTATTATTAACAGGAGTATAAATTTTGTACTGATTAACTAAGAACTTCTAAGTTACTCCCTCCGATCCTTTAATTCACGTTTTATTTTGATAGAGTCTTAAGTCAAATTATTAGACCAAAATTGAAACTGCTCGAAATTGAATCCGTTATTTTTTGATGGAAAAAATGCATAATCATTATATCATATTTTGATAGACATTCATTACATTTCAGAATGCATTTGTTGTTGAAAAAAATTTGTTGCGATAAATTAGTAAAGTACTCATTCAGTTTCAAAATGGATCACGTTATATCTTTTTAATACATTCAAAAATTAATATATTTAGATAATAATTTATTATTAAATGAATGTAAAAAATAAAGCAGCGTATTTATTTGAGAATGAATCTTAGTAATATATATGAAACTCATCCCATTCTATTCATAATTGCACTTATCTGTTATTCATGCTCTAATTAAGTATTAGAATCAATGAAATTTTGATCAAATTTCTATTAAATTATGTAGAAGAAAATCTTATAGTAATGTACTGGAGACTTGGAGTAACACTGATTTATTAAGGTAAGCTTTCCGTTGACTATGTTTACTGTATTCCCTCCTTCCCTTTTTGGATTCGTTTAAGTGCATTCGTTTTGCGGTTATGAGATGTTCGGCATCTTAGCATCTTAACGCTTCTTTCAGAAACATGCCGAATAAACGTATTTTTGCCATTTTTAGTAAAAACCGTTTTTAGGACAATTTGGAAAGCAATTGCTCTTCGGCGTGGTAAGCCGCCAAGCAGTTTTCTTTTCTCGTCCTTTGCGAGTTCACATTAAGTTCTAGAATATTCAGTCAAGTCTAGGTTTGTGTCCCCCATGTGAATGTTCTAGTATTAACTAACATGCAAATTACAAAAATTGTACCAAATGTACATTTCATCATGTCAACCCTAAACCGGTTTAATTAATGCGATTTCATTATGTAAAGAGTTTGTTTATTTATTTATTTATTAAAAGATTGATGAGGGGGATTCGGCCGTTTCCCACCAACTACTTCGTCAATTCAAGTTGTCGAAGTTAAGCAGCAATGGATGTTGATGATTTAATTTGAAAATAGGTGGGAACGGCATCTTATTCATGGACGCTACAAAATTATGACTTGTTTCCTTAGGTCATCTGGTTTAAAAATTATGTATTTCATCATTCGATTTTGAGCCGAATTAATATGTAGTGTTTAGATTGACTCGAAAATAGTTTGTGTCCATTATATTTGAGATACCTGATTGATGGGACCAACTATTCAACCATTTGAACAAACTAATTTTGGCTATTATAACCTACCCGACAAAAAAATCGCATATATAATAGCGAGATTTTTAGAATTTTAAATTTATTTGATTAAAAATTTATTATTAATCAGCCTTTGACATATGACGTTTTATTAACGAATAATAATTTGACGTATATATTTTAGAGCTTTAAATTTAATTAAGATTCAAATTTTATAATTTTTAAGTCTTTGATAATATTTATTTTCCTATTCTA
>JANIEQ010002011.1:0-25909 GCA_024708375.1 Oxalis stricta
CGGTTGCAGGACTATGCAAAAAGCTGATGGGTTGAGTACGTATGTCCACCTTGCAGTGGTACGAGTTTTAAGAAGAAACACAGAAAACAACCGCAAACGGATATTAGCAAAGGCGATTACTGTATTCAAGTTTCTCAGTCCAATGTTTAGCTTTTTTCGTCCTTAGGATCTAGGACTAGGACTTGGAGTGTCATTACTGTTCTTATAGTTGTTCTGGAAGCATAGTAACTTCGTAGGAATATGATCCTTTTTTAATCGAACATTAATTAAATTATCTAGCCTTGTCAAACATTTTTTCGTCTGCCTTTTTCCCATGTTCATAATCTCCTCATAAAACTGATGTAGGATTTCCGAAGCACAACGCTCCTCTTTTACCGAGCTTTCGTCATCTGTAAATGAAACACTATGAGATGCTATAGTAGCTTTAAAAAACATAATAATAATCACAAATTAAGAATGCTTATATACGTATACCTGATCCACAAATCATATTTACATTGTAATTACTACAACACTGCATAAATAAACAGGTTCAACATGAGAGCATGTCTATGGACAATAAAAAGGAAACAAAGCAAAATTGATTATATGCTTTTAAGCCTGAGAGTAAAGAGTTCACAAAAGACCATTTAAGAGACCTGCCACTAACACCTAAGGTTTCGGTATAGAGATCTTTGAGGGCAACATAGAGGTGGTCGGCAGCCTTTGAGTCGTCTACCGTCCCGAGAAGAATGTCGGACGTGGAAAGATATGGATCGCCGTAGAACTTCAAAATTAGAGTCTGTCCTCGTTTCGTGACCCACGCTTCCTTCCAGTGAAACACCCACAAACGCACCTGTCAAATTACAAGTACAATCTTAATCCTGAATAGGTCTTGTAAATCGAATCAAAATCGGATTCATCGGAGAATATAATACCTTTGCTACAGCTGTAAGTGTAGCACATGCCGGAACTATCGGTCTCTCCCGCAGCACGAAGGTCTGCTTCTAGCACTCTTCCAGACAGGCCCGGTAGCCAGCACTGCAACCACCACCCAAAAGAAAAATGCATACTGGCTACAGAATGTCTTCACGGCTTTCAGATCATGAAGCACAATTATGAAGTCGACAAGCTCCCACCAATCTAAACAATGCAACGGAATACAATTATCAATACTCAGTAGCATAGGAATAGATAAAACACTTTTTAAAATAGCTGCCTGAGATCTATGGCAGGAGAAACAAGTTTTTGCCAAAGACTTGAAAAGCAAAAACGACAGTAAAACTAAGTGGACATATGCAAGTAAATGAAAACCAAAACAGACGGAGTCACCTGAGCACCCCATCCCAAACCAGCTGAAGCTATTGCAGATGGGGCAGACCAAGATCCATCTGACCGCTTAGCAATCACCAGACCAGTGCCAAGTTTGTAAGTAAGCACCACACCAGCTTTAGCAACTGTTAAAATCGCCAATCCTCTAGCTCCTTTCAGAACCGGACCAGGGAATGGACTTTTCAGGATTCAACCGGGCTGCCTGTAATTCAAAAAAAAAACAGTGGAAGTCTTGAGTGTTTCCAAACAGGAGATGTTAGATTTGCTATTAAAATGAAGATAATTCTACTAGTGGGATTAGAATTCAACCTGGCTATAGCTTCTCAATGTACTTGCTGCCTTATAAATCTCCTGTTCCATGGATAAACCAACTGGGAGGTTCAGCCAACCTCTAGTACAAGTCCAATCCATAACATCATGCTTAGCTACTTGAACAGCATTGCTAATTGTGTTTATTAGAACACTCTGCAAAGGGTCAAGCTATCATAACAAGTATCACACACCCTCTGTGGGTTCCTTTCCCTAAACTTAACAGGCAGCAAGCATCTTCCTTTAGAACAATTCTCGGCAGAATACTCCCCCACAGAACCGACAATGATGTCTGCCACGGGAAAATGCGGTGAATGGTGCAGTGCACTGCATACAAACTGTCGTTGAACTATCGGGAAGCCACTCAGGCGGTTCAGCCTCTAATACCTGTTTGTAAGCATTACTAGTTCATCCCATTTGGCTCAAGGAGTGGAGGCGCACTCGGTATGTATACTGAAGAATGCACGAATGTGTCCCCATTTTTCTCTGACCCAAGAAACTGGACATCTGAACTTGGTAAACGGTGATTCGCAGATACGAGAGATTTGTTACTCCCGGTTACAATTGCGAACAATGCTACTCAGAACGTTCTTTACGTTCACTTCTGGAGTAATTCCATTGTTATTGCTATTTTGGCCAGAATTGTAGGTTTCATCATCTGAATCATATTCTCCATCAACAAAATCATCAGATTCAAGTGGGAACGGATACATATTCTCTTGTTTCAGTGACTTTGAAACCAAAGAGACAACATTTTCAGAATTGGGTTCAGCCCACATGTTATCGCTGTAATCGTCATCAAAGTGATAATTGGGTTTCTCCTTTTCTACCTTAGAAAGGGATGAATATGAAATTCTATCTTCGAAACTCGCCATGTAGTGGTACTCAACAAGCGATTTTCAGCAGGAAACGCAAAATTACACCGCCAACGAACAACCCTTAATTTTTTTTTAGAAATAAACTGAAATTTCATGGCAGAAAACACTATTTCAGCACAGCACAGAATTCAGCTGGAGAACAAAAGCATATGAAAGTAAAGGGATTGGATAAAAGCATATTCTTCCAACAGACCTAAATTCATATTAAAAGTAATGATAATAAAAATAAAAAAAAAACTAAATTTTGAGGCTGAAAGGCAACAGACGAAGATTTGGATAAACCCTAAGCGAAGTAATAAATTACTTCAACTTGAACACTAACTTAGCTGTGATTATTGTTTTTATAGCTGCCGGAAGATTTAGGGGATCATCTCAATTCAAAACTACACAATAAAAAAAGAAAACAATTCCACAGACGAAGACGATTATATCGGGCGTACCTCTTAAAATTCTTTAGAACAGATATGGTCGAGATTTTGGAAAATCTGAAAACGTTAGGAGAAAAAAAAAACAGAATGAGACGAACATGGAGAGACCGATAGGATGTGATCATGTAAGTACGACGAAACGACACGACAGGAATGCAATCAAATCAATCAGACTGGCAATGGCAAAGCCGTAAATTTGATGAATTTTTGTTATTTAAATTTATTTATTGAAATCCTCATTTTGTTATTTAAAGTTAACGAAGTCAACAAGCTTTGGTTTTATAGGGATTCTTGCACCAAAACTGCACGAAACTTCAGTTATGGGCCGCTTAATGCAAAAAAAATATATATATACTGGCCCAATTGATCGTTATCAAATTCACATGAAAATTACTATCATGCCCTCATCTATATTTCAACAACAAAACAATTTTGCACTTCTCTGGCCAATATTCTCCATGGAATAGTTCTTGTACGTAAACCGATATCTTACCAGTTTCCTATTTTTTGTAGAGAGACAGAAACAAAGTAACTTCAGACTTCGTCTGCTTCCTTTAAAACGTACATGTCAACTATCTCAAATGCAAAATCAACTTTTTGACAATAATTTAATAGATAATCTATCCATTTATCAATAATAATACACGGCCGAGTGGTAAAATTTCTATCTTCAATTCATACCCTAATCTTCTTCCCAGGTTGCACATCATCGTCATCATAATGCCCACCTTCACCCTTGTCCGAATTCTTCCTTGCCAGTATCTTGTTAATTTGATGCAATTCATTATTGAGCTTCTGATCCTTGTTTTGCTTTCTTGTCTTCCGACCGTCTTGCATCTTTACTCCAAATTGGAATGCAGCCTTTGGCATTGCTTCCTTCTGCTCTCGTTGTATTTCCGCCCACTCTTCCTCAGTCTCAAAGTCCCATCGATGAAGACGACCCTTCGCCTGTTTAGTTGCAATGTCACAATAAAATTACTACATTACGTTTCTTAAATTCACACAACAAAGGAGATACAATTTTTTCATCGTAAAACCAGACTTTACCCGTCCACCCATGTCCATTTTCGACAAGTCATCTTCATCATCACTATTGACGACCTCACGGTTGTACTCTTGATACCCAGGATAACATTCAGAATAACTCTCAGAGATAAAACTAGGATCTTTTTCCCGAGCATCTCTCTCCCTCAATTGTTGAAGCCTCTCATCATCTCGCTTGAACACGGAACCTAAACCTCCATCCTTCTCTTCTGGGTCATGAATTGTGGATCCTGAGGAATGTTAATTCCTGCTTGCTCAGCATAAGCCTGGATATCGGGCTGAAGGTGATTGGCTCAGGATAAGCAAACTGCTCAGGATATTGGTAGTTCTGCCACTCACCCTGGTAACCACCGGCCATTGCTTGTGCTTGCATGGCATCATATACATTCTGAAATAAACCAAAATTAAAATTAAAGATAGAGAAATAAATTATATATTTCTAGTACAATTAGTAATTAGAGTTTAACAAAACTACAACCGGACTTACCACATCCTGCCACTCCTGAGACGGCACAGAGGGTTGGACTGGACCATATGCAGGTTCATCAAAATAAGAAACCCTTTCTTTGGCACGGGGAGACTCTTACCATGTCCTCTGATATAGGACTTTGGCTCATGTCTTTGCTAGGAACCTCAAAATCAACTCCCTCTCCAACAAATATATCGTCGTCTTCTACTCTGGAAACAGGTGGGGCTTGTTTCTCTATAGCATCATCAATATTTTTCCTCAGGGAGGTGGAGGTGGAAGTGGGGGCAAAACTTGATTTGCAGCCCTACCATTAAACACATCACTAATATGTTTTGATGCCTTTTCTTCTTCATCTGTATTCACTGGGATAATAGACGTCTTTGCTGTAATGCAATCAAAGAAGAAAAGATGAAAGAAGTGTTCTATTCAAATTAATTCAGGGAGCAAATTTAAGCATGACTTAAAACTCAACAAACATGTAGTGGGTACCTTTTGGCTCCTTAAAACAAAATAATGCATGCCCCAACTAGAAAGGATTTAAATGTCACATTTATGCAAACATTTTAAACAACCTATGATGTCGTGATTAAGAAGCAAATACCTTTTGCATCTTTGTCTTTCTTTTTCTTCTTCAAAACCTTTCCAGATGACCCAAGCCGGAGGTATGACATAATTTTAGCAATACGATCTAGGACAGAACTGTCAATGCCAACAGTAACCATTTCCTGCAGTCAAATAGATTCCAAAAATAAGTACGCTATTCAGTACACAAAAGCATAATACTAAACATGATGGAAATCAGATAAGACCTCTGGTACTGGGCAGTCAGCTTTACTCCTGTGCAATGTAGTTGGAATATCACTGGAGTACCCACCTTCCTGGCAAGAACATCAAAAGAAGGCCAAAAAAGGATTTTAACGAATGCAATCTGTACAAAATTGTAAGGTGCACCTTCTGTAACATGGATTCTTTGCAAAATTGTGAAGGTGCATCTGAACTAGATAAAAAGAAGAGCAGGCATATGGCTGACAGGAACATAAATACAAGAAAATACATAAACTCATACCATGCTAAAAATAAAGGACATTCGACCGGGAAGGAACATCTCGTTTGTCTTCACAATTGTCTGAGGCTTCACTATCCATTGGTAGACCGACTGAAACAGAGAAGCAATGCATCAACACTAGTCAGCTCATGGTTAGCCACAAGTGCCAAGCTGAAAACTTTCTACAGCCCAAACCAGAAAAGTAAAATTCTACTTTAAAAATTTCAAAGCGAAGTCAATTTACCTTTGCAGTAGCGGTCCTAAATGACACTTTTTGGTCCTCTTTCGAAACTCTGGAATCAAAATGAGAAACATAGATTAAACAAAGCGCTAACAACTTATGTTTTTCAATCTTATATCATTGTCTAAACACCAGCCCGAATGATAACAACACAAACCTGAGAGAGCATAACCAAAATCAATTACCTGGACTTGTCATCGGCATCACCTTCAGTATCAGGCTTCCTAACAATCTCACTGCGTACTTTGTTCAATAAAGCATAATCCAACCCTTTGACCAAATGGGTGTGCTCAACATCACCTGTGCATAGCATATGCAATTCGTATGATGAAATATATTCGATATATAAAACACATAATGACACATCCTCTAAGTGATACATACCTCAAGGTACTTGCTTCTCTCGATAGATAGCTTGTGCACATCAGCCGACCTGCAAAAAAGAGAAAAAAAATACAGTGAAGAAGCATTAGCAGCTAATTCGAAAAACAAAATAAATAAATGCATTGAATTTGAGGAACTAGCTGTAGGTCGACAGTTCCAGGAGGTGCAACAGCGTGAAAAGAACCCAATTCGGTTGGTTCATATATCAGGATTTTGATCTTCCCTACGCTCCTTTGCACGGTCCCGATATTGTGGCAGCTCAGGTTCTTCTGGTTTCTCTTCTCTGCAACCATCAAGACATTGTTTTTTTTATCATTCCGATTGAACAACAAATAAAAATTGAATGATGCTATGTCAATACATCTTGTCTACAACTTACTTGTGACGAGATTTTTTCTCCTTGTAATTCTTCTTAGCTGAACTCATCTGTGAAGATGTTTAATTTAATGGATAACTGAAAGGAAGAATCAAATTTTAATGGAGATTCGAAGCTTTTACTGGTTTAGGTTTGCAATTTTTACTTTGTTTTTTTCTCTCTCGATGGCAGGAAGAAAAGAAGTTGAGGATTTTGGGCGCAACCGTCGAATTACAAATATGACCTCCTAATATACTTCTGATAAAATGATTAAACGCTGCGTTTTAGTCTTCTCAATAGGCGATGTCGATTTGTGCTTATAGATAGATATAGATGCTCTTCAGTACAAGTACAACGAGAATAAACTAACCATTCCGTAGCGACGAGACGAGATATACAACAAAAACACACTATGTTAGAGGACTGCTGGGATTTATATATTGTGATTCCTTTATTAGATTCCGAAAGAAGTTGCCGGACTCGCATTGATATATCCACCTCGGAAGATTATTTATTCTAAAGCGTATCCATTACATTTCAGGAGCCATCAACCTGGAAAATGGAAGGGCAACATTCTTTCTTTTGCTTCTCAACAATTTGTGTTCTTCTTCTTCTATTGCCAGTCGGTCTCGGATCTGTCGATATCTTAGAGGAGAAGAATCCTACAGCTGCCTTATTCGTTTTCGGAGACTCTACTGTGGATCCTGGAAACAATAAATACATTAGTACCATTCCTGGAAAACAGGGCGGATTACAAGCCCTATGGCCAGAACGGATTCTTTCAAGAACCCACAGGACGCTTCTCTGATGGTCGAGTGATTGTCGATTATATAGGTAACTGTTAGAGTCTCATATTGTTTTAAACTTTAAATGTATGGAGTATTAATCTCTTTACATCCTCATCACATATGCAGCCGAATACGCAAAGCTTCCATTGATTCCTGCATATTTAGACCCAAATACTGGTGATTACGTCAATGGTGTTAACTTTGCATCAGCTGGGTCGGGAATTCTTCCTGAAACCAATCAGGGTTTGGTATATAAGAACTAATATTCTATTTTTTTTTATATCAACAATAGTAGAATTAAATTATAGGAAATTCGTCATGATTTAAGGAATTATATTCTTTTGGCTTTTTGGTAGGTGATTGATCTCCCAAAGCAACTCGAGTATTTCGACAAAGTTCAGAAGTCGTTAATTGAGAAGTTAGGGGATGAAAAGACAAATGAAATTTTATCGGAAGCAGTTTATTTTTTTAGTATCGGGAGCAATGATTACATGGGTGGTTATCTTGGCAATCCAAAAATGCAGGAATCATATACTCCAGAAGCATATATTGGGATGGTGATTGGGAATTTGTCACAAGCAGTACAAGTAAGTCTTGTCTAGCTGTCTAAACTGAATTTCCAACCGACCAAAATCTTACTTCTATCGTTCTCTGCAGTACAACATTTTCCTTATACATCAGCGAAAAGGACAATGATTGTTTTTATGAAGAACATGCATGTCCATCTCTAAATAATTTATTTACCTGGTAATAAGTTCTGAATAATTTTTGGTTATGTTCTGATTAAATCAGGTTCTGTATGAAAAGGGGGCTAGGAAATTCTGATTCCTAAGCTTATCTCCTCTTGGTTGCCTACCTGCTCTTCGAGTTCTAAACCTCTGCAAATGATGGGACGTGCTTTCAAGCAGCTTCTACTTTAGCACAAGCACACAATACTGCTTTAAAGAGAGTCCTCTCCGGCTTTGAACAATTCCTAAAAGGATTCAAGTATTGCAACTCTGATTTCTATGGCTGGCTTGATGATAGAATGAACAACCCTGCAAAATATGGTATGTGTGGTTCAAGAATTGTCTTTAATGATTTCTTGAAATAAAAGGAAATCAAAGTGCATTGAAAACTCACAATTTCCAGAATATATCGAACTTAGACTTCTCCAATATTCCTATTAGGACATTTAGGAGAGTTGACAGAAACATAATCTAATGCTTGTTGTCTGTTGATAATGCATTCATTCAAGGTTTGAAGGAAGGAGTGAGTGCTTGTTGTGGAACCGGACCATATGGAGGGATGTACACCTGTGGAGGCACAAAGAAGGGAAACAAATTATGAATTATGTGAAAATCCTAGCGACTTTGTATGGTGGGATTCGTTTCACCCAACAGAGAAAATCCATCAAGACTTTGCTAAAACTCTATGGAACGGACCGCCTTCTTCTGTCGGACCTTATAATCTACACGATCTTTTCTTTGGCGCCAAAACACTCACCATTGCTGACATTGTGGACATAAGCGCAGAAAACTATTAGGCAAATAGTCTTTCTGAATGAATGTGGTAGTCATCATGCCGTGCCTAGTCCAGACGTAGGTCTCATCGCTGTGTGGGTTTGAGGGCCGAATATATTCGGTGAAAATAAACTAATAAAGATGTGAGGAATTTTCTATCACGGTATGAGTTCATGACGTGACTTATTATAATTGGTGTCCATATGAGATTTGGGACTCCAAAATCTGAAGTGCTTTATATAATTCCATGATATGCATTCTTCTTTTACTAAACTAGGCGGTGACCATATTCATTCTAGTCAAAATTTTAAAATTGTACGTGTTTAAAGATGATTGTGTGAGGGCGATAGTTGGCACAACGGGCTAAAATTGCTCTTTTATGGATCTGATAAAAGATATCTGATTAAAAGTAGTCGACTTTCTTTGTTGGTTCAATACCATCCTTTACGGGCATATATAGTTTTAGAGGCCAGATAGATCCCTTACAAATTACAATGCATGTATTTTGATATGAGTATAGTTAGTCATGATATATATTTACACTTCTGGGGAAGCACACAATTACTACATCACTTTACAAACACACATATATAGTTTGTAAATTTCCACTCCACAATATTCTTTCCTTTTCCTATTATGACAGCATGATCGAATTTGGTTTGCTTAGCATTTACATATTTCCCGTTTCTTCAAATGAATTACAAGATAATTAGCATCTTCTATATTCCAAAATAATGAATACAAGTCGATGACATATAGATCTTTGACCTATAAATACAATCTCTTTGCTCTCACTTCTAACTCACTCACATCTCCTCTCCCTACATCATTCTAATTACGTCTGCAATATTATTACATAGAAATTATAAGTATGACTTATAAACAAAATTATAAGCTTATTAGAGCACTTGTTGTGGACGACAACAAGGTCCTTCAAATGGTTCACAAAAAATTACTTGAGAATCATGGCATAGAGAATATACAGGTCGTAGTAAACGGCAAGGAAGCTGTTGATGTAATTGTTAATCATAATTGCTCTGGGGGAAAGGAATACTATATTAATAATTTCGATTTGGTTTTAATGGATTGTGATATGCCCGTAATGAATGGCATTGAAGCAACAAAGAAGCTTCGCGAAATGGGGAATCGCATCTTCATTGCTGGAGTGTCTTCCAGTTCACTTGAAGAAAGAGAGAAGTTTATGCAAGCTGGAATTGATGACTATCAAGAGAAGCCTTTGACTTCTGAGAAACTCTCGTCTATTCTCAATAAGGTCATTGTCCATATATAGATACATGTATTTTGTATATTCTCTCTGATTAATGATTATGGTCTATAATTACTTCTTTTTGTCGTAACAATAGTCTCAATACTTACAATTATAGAAGAGACACTTGAAGATCTAGTTAGTCGTGTATTCTCCTCCGCTTCAAAATCGATTCCTCACAAAACTGTTTTGATTGCCTTTGCTAGCTGTCGAGAAAAACTTTGTTTACTCATGTAGTTGAACTTTTTCCAATGAGTTTGTGGTTCGGAAATAATTTACACAAGGAATGTATCCTGCACCCGCTCTCCTCCTTCATTCTTTGATTGATGAATGTTGCCAAAGAAACAATAAGAAACATTGCAAATAAAAACATATATCGACCCGATATAGACTTCAAATAGCAACATGCAAACTCTTAAAGAGCTTCAAAAGCCTATATTTTTCTATTTCTTATGTAGCTTTAACTGCCTTGAAACAATTTAACTTAAAACCTTTCTTTTCCTTTAGATATGGTTTTGAATACTCCACAAACGATAGCTTATTTGCATTAGCAAATCTCCAACACGTGATATTTTGAAGTAAAATTAGCGTGATCAATAAACAAAAAGATACTTACTATTTTTTTCTGAAGGTCTTTTTAATGTGGGCGTTTGGTCTAGTGGTATGATTCTCGCTTAGGGTGCGAGTCCCGAGTTCGATTCTCGGAACGCTCCATATTCTTTTCTTTTTTAGTTTGTCTCCCAACAAAATCTGCCTCTGACACTCTGCAAATTCCTTATTTGTTTGGATGTATGGTTGTGGAGCTATAAGAATAAAGTGATACGTATCTTTAAATTTAATATAGTGATCTCATATCTGCCTCCGACACTCTGCAAATTCCTTAAAAGCCTTTGTTTGCAAATTCCTAATGTCTTTTGGTCTAGGAATTTTCTGCATCTTATCCATTGAAGCGATTGTGCATATATACAGACTACAGAGTAAATAGAAGATGATTTACATGCTTTATGTTATATTGCTAGAAATTTCTTGTCTAAAGTCTCGCTTTGTACAAGGTCAAGGAGTGTCATAGTCCCCCAAGTTTTTCAAGACTTCCAATTTGGTACGTTTCTAAGAAAGTCTCCCCTAAAACCGACAAGTTTAATCCCTTTGCTAACGTAACACATATTCGCATTTTTTTAAATAATAACAAATATAAAATCCAGGCTCTTGTAACCCTTATTAATCCAGGCCGATGAAAGTTATAAACGGGATTGAAACAATCGAAAATTCTGTTATCAATTATAAATGTACATATTACAAGTTTCTATACAGGCCTGAGAATGAGATCTCAGCTGGCTTGTTGTGATATATAGATAATGACTAAACTATACAATAAGGACTAAACTGTACATTGTAAGAAAGAACAGAGTAAAAAAGTGACTTCTTGTGAAATTTCATTCTCCAAGCTATTTACTTACAATAGCTTTTTCTTCTCGAGTCAGGTTTTCTTGGATAAAGAAATATTGCCAAGAATAAAGAGCATCCAAAACCAACAAGGCCAGTAAAAGGCTCTGAGGGATGAGTACCAGCAACCCAAGTCGGAGAGTCGGGGATGTACGTAACAAATCCACCTCTCTGTAAAACGAAACTGGAAGCCATAATCCCAGTGTGCAAGCCAATCGGAATCAAAAGGCTGCCTTTACTTCTTTCCCTAGCTCCGGCTAAGAGCTAACGATAAAAGCCATAGTCCTGGTATTGCCCATGGAGATCTCTGGACTAATGCAAATGCAAGTCCTGAGATTATAATCCCTTGATGGTAACCAAGATCTGCTGCAATTTCCTCAGGCAGCCAAGACATAAAAAGCAATTCTTCCACGAATGCGATGGAAGTTGCTGTAACGATTCCTCGAATAACCAGCATCGATATAGTTCCGCAGAATTTCAGCCATGCCATGGCATCACAAGGAAGAGTTTTGTTGTTACTACTTGAAACCCAAGATAGACTCACGCAGCCAAGAAAAGAATTTACTGACTGCATGAATAAAACAAGCGACACACCTCCAATCAATCCCATAAAAAAATGTAGGACCTGCAAAAATTAATATAATAGCTGTAATTCTTCTAAACAACCAAATGCATACAAACTTTTTGTCAGTATACCTTTGATGGCGATTCGAAATGAATGCCGTATTGTTCCAGAGGATTTTCATATCCTCGTATTCTTTTCCCCATAATGTGACAAGAATCAAAATAGCTGTGCAGAGGCCAATATTGCACACAAGCTGCGGAAATTTTGCTGGGTTACTAGTTGTCCAGCCATGCAAAAGAGTTGGGAGCAGGGGAATTGCAACGGGTGACCATAAAACAAGTAGCATGGCCGAAAACCCAAGAATCCTAAGAACAAAGACATTAAGATAAGAAAACTCTATATTATTATTTGGATGCTAATTAAGTTGAAAGTTACCTTTGGAACAAAGGGCGCTCTGATATATGCAAAAACAAGATGAGCCGGTCAGTCAAACTCGTGGCGCCACGTAATCCTCCCCAAAGCAAAGCAACTTTAGCTACAAGTCTTAGCACACCTCCTCTATGTCCCAAATCTGCCAGCATTAGAACCAGCCTGTTTGTTGTAACAAAAGGGAATTCAGAATGAATGAAGTTCATACGATTATATAGGTAATATCCAGTAATCTGACCTCTCTTGATCAACTTCTCCATCCAGTCTAGTAGGGACCACAGGACCAGCAACTGACATTTGCTTTCTCAGCAAGGTTTGTGACTATGCTATTGTGATTTATTTCATCCACAATCCTATCAAGCTTGTGGGGACTTTTATGATCTTTCTCCATCAATGATTTCAACGTACTACCTTCAGCTTTGTGTACATCCTTATATATAGACCGAAAATTTGACAAATCATTTAACAATAACATGAAAGTGATTAGTGAAATATAGTCAAACATTAATTATTACCTGTTGCTGTGCAAGCAAACTAGGGCAAACATTTCCAACTATGACAGTGTCCTTTTTTAGATTTTTCAGCCCATCTTCTTCTGTGGTAACTGAAATATTCAAACACTTACCCATCTTCTTCGGTGCTTCGTTTCTATGCAATTGAGCATTCTTTTTCGGACTAGTGCAGATACCATGATTATTTTCCTCAACTTCTTTTCTTTGGTTAAGTGTTATTCCTTCCCTTTGACCGTTATATTGTATTGTAGACACATCAAAGTATTTTCTTAAAGCAGCTAAGCAAGAGCCTACAACAACACCCACCGGCAACACTCTTCTAAGGTAATTTGTTTTCTGAATAGCACAAGAAATAGCCCTAATTATTTTCCCTCCAGGAAGAGTGCCGACTTTTTCTGAATTATTAGAGTTAATAATATTCGAGCCCCTGGTTTTCAAACACCAAGAGCGTTCCTCAGTACATATGACAGCCAATGACACAGCATTTGCTACTTGTTCTACATCTCTGGAAAGGTTAGGTTCTATTTTCTTCTTCTCAGATTCAACTAACTGACGATCAACTTCACCCCTCAGAGAATCAAAGATAATCAATTTCACAAAGTGCATCAACTCCTCTGATCTATTATTTCCATTTTTAGCATTCTCATTTGTGTTACTCATCACATCATACTCGCTCACTGGTTCTGGATGGTCTTCGGTATCTAATATTATGTATGATGGTTCAATAAAATCATTGTCGCTGTTTCCTTTAGCAGGTAAGTTGATCTCGAGCACGCCTTTCTCCTTATCTTCAGTAATATCCGTTTGTTCTAAGAGCTTCCATTGACCTTCTTCTGGAAAATAGTCGAGAAATAAGGTAGCAGTGAAATCCTGGTCTAGTGACTTGGAACCTGGTATGTTCGAAACAAGATTTTGCTGAAAGTGATCGATGGGCGTAAGTTCTCGATATGGGTTTGCAACCACATACAATGAAATGGTATTTGCATGGCTATGACTTTCGCTGCCAACCAAATGATTCTTTTGCTTTCCATTTGCATCTAATCGGTTACTTGTATTACTCAAATGAGAGCCATCAGAACCTTTTTCCTCGTGTGAAGTAGGACTCTGAATAAGTTCCTCATTCATCCATCCAGTTCTTGCAACCATCTGAGATTGTACAGCTACGTTTTCATTTGTTAACTTGCAATTATCATCAGTACAATATTGTTTTATCTCAGAAGCTGAACTGATCATGTCCTCATGACGTGCAACCGTTTCTCTACGCTCGACTTTATTTTCATCACTATAGTCTTTTTCTCTAATTGGGAGATCATATTTTCAAGTACTCCAAAACACTATTAACAGCCACTTGAGCAGAATCATCCATCCCGGTTAAAGCGTCTATTGCACTGGAAACACTAAAATTGGGAGAATAAGTAGCAGCAGGTTGCACACTTGCATTTTGGTTGACAATACTGCCACTTCCTATTGAGCCAGGAAGCGTTACTGCCGCTCCAGGGTTTGTTATCCCCACCATGTTAGCATGGGCATTAATAGAGTTGGATAAAGCACTTGTCTCTACTCTTTTCTCAACAAGATCAGAGTGTGTCAAACCCTTTTCAATAACCATCTCACCATTTTCGTTTCTATCATCTTGAGAACTTGTCGATGACCAAGAATTCTGAGAATTAGCCATCCCAGATGAAACATTATCAGCTCCATTAGACAATCTTTCATAATATGATTGCCCTGGCCAGCCAGGAACTTCACCGATACCCACGAGTTTATCCAACTTTAAGTTTGTGCTTTGGGAGTTCAGAATATCAGTAACAGAAGTCTTGATCTTAGCCCGAAATTCTAAAGGCACAGACATTTCTAAAGCTTTCATAAGGGTTTTCCCTTGACCAACAGCAGTCAGAACCTGATCATAAATAAAATACCAAATTAGTTTTTATTTTATTCTTTTATACGAAAGAACCAAATATTTCCTCTGCTTATACTTTGTTTAAGAAAGATAATTTAAATAAAATCAAAGCAAGAAGATGCAAGATTGGAACCTTACCTGCTTCTTCTCTTCTTCTGAAAGAGTACCAGGCATAGTTACATCAAGCATCTTCATAACCATCTCTGCTGTCAATATTACTTGGCTATGATCAGTAGCAAGAGAACTTTCAGTAGCAAGAGAAATTTCAGTAGCCCTTTCAGGATCAGCAGAAGTAGAATGTTGCAACACGATATTGTCCACTCCTTGCAGACCTTGAACTTCAATCTCCCAATTACGTTTTGAATCTTCACTAGTTCTCATATGGATGCCAGAAAAGATTTGTTGTCATCTTCCAGTGTGTCCTTTAAAGGATCTCTAGAATAATTATTTGATGATTTAAATGGATTCTTGCTTTTAGTAGTTTCCTTTCGACTCAAAGGGTTTGTTGTGACATTTACGTCTTCTAATAGAGGATGACGACCCTTTAGGAGTCCAAGTTCTACAGCAATGAGCCACTGCATTTTATTTAAAAATTCTTTACATTTATTTAAATCCAGAAATATTACCTGAATGTAGACTATGTAGTACTCTTTAGAGGTGAAAAAAGAAGATAAGGTATTTACCTCAATGACGAGATGCTGGCACCAGGATGTAGCTGCAGCCGTTCCACTACCATTTATACTAGATGGCAGAACAAGAATACAAGAGCAAGCTTGTATATGGATTTTCTGCTATCAAGCTGCGCGGAACACAGAAAAGTGGCGCTGTCCCATCATCATTCTGATAATTTAGCAGAATACAACTAGTTCGTTACAGAGAAAACATTTTAGCACAAGTAAAAACACACTTTAAAAGCCAAGCTTCTCAGGGTAAAATAACCGGTCCGCATCCGGGAGGAAAAAAAACAAGGAAAAGTGAAATGCAAGAGTACCTGAATAAACAAAACAGGAATCTTCAGATTCCCAACCGAATGTCGAGTGCTAGACTTTGAGTAGAAATCTTGTATGGAATCGAAACCATGAGCTACCATTGATATTGCTTCTTCAAAATCGCAAACGGATTTTCCCAAAAGACCCTTTTCCACATCAAATCCTTTTGCTCTACCTTGAAATATTCCCTAAAAAGCAGCAAATGATTAAAAGATTACAATTTGATCAAATGGGTTTGAATCTACAATCCAATGTACTAGTAACTACTAACCTGGTTAGATCTCAAGATGTCTATGAGTCCATAAGAAAGTTTGTTATCTAATCTGGAGGCCTCCTCTAAGTCAAAAGGATTGTCTATACACGTGGCAGCCGTAAGAGGCGTTGTTTCTCCAACTTGTGCCAAGTATTTTGTCAGCATATTTGCTCCAAAACCCCATCCCACACCCATCAAGGTGTTCCCAGGCCTTGCCTTGTTGATCACCTTTATAGCAGTCAAGACATCATCGCTGTCAGCAGCTGTAAAAAGCCTACATGAATCATATTTGAAGCAAATCCTACAAATCAGTTTCCTTTACTTTCTTTCTTTTAATTTATTTTACTAATAAAACAGCTGAGAGTTTACCGAGGAGTTGTTAGAGGAGATCCAGCACAACCTCTTGGATTCATGACAACAGGAAAAAAATCCTCGAATCAACGCTTCGCAGACGAACAGTCGGATATTCTTGTCTGCGCTTCCATCCGTCGTGCCTGGAACGAGTAACAGAGTCGAATCCAGTCCATGCTCCTCTTCCAAGTCCAAACTCGAAGGCCAATCGAGAGAAATAATTCCCCCATCTTCTGTACTTACGCACATTCTCTGATACTCCAATTTTTCCTCCAATGAGAAATCGCCGACAGAATTCGCATCCACATGAATCCTCCCATTGTTCAGTTTAACAAAATGGCTGTCCTCTTCGACCAGCCTTTCATTAACGCCCTTGAGCAATTCGCTTTCCTCTAACGAAATTGACGGGCACCTTAGCGAGACGAAGCGATTGAAGGGCGTCGGGCTGGTGTAGAGATTCCATTCGCCAATATAGCAAGAATCGGATCTTAAAGGAGAATATATATTTGGTTGTAATTGACAAGAGAAGAAAAGTGTGGCGCCTGAGTAAAATCCGAGATCGGGAGCGATGAGATCGAGGGAGTTAACTGAAGGGAATTGCTCGATTAAGCTATCAATTAGGTCTTGAAATGAAGAAGAAGGATTGATTTGAGACAAAACGGTGAGTTTTGGATTACGTCGTCTCCGTCGCCGTTTGTAGAGAGGATTATGGAATTGAAGAGGGTATTGAAAGAGGAAGCGTCTCAGGGGAGGTATGATGAATCTGTGAATGCAATGTGTTGAACAATATGAATTAATGTTCATGTTTCGTGCACAACCAGATGATTAGAGAGAGGAAAATGAAGAAGATGGTCTTCAACGGAGGTTTTTTTGTTTCTGTTTTTTTCCCCGCGAAGAGAAAGGTATGAAAGTAACGGTTTTTAAATCAACCAGTCATAATAAAGTCTCTTCTCTCTATCTAAATTTCATTTTTCTTTAATTTGTTTTCACATCCATGGGCTGGGAAGTAAAGTGGGCCGGCCTTTCAGCTATTAATAATACTATTCTTTTTCCATCAATTGATTCTTTGAAGCTGTCTAGTCTACTGTCTAGCTGACAGGTAGTAATATGAATTGCGGTTTATTTTTCATTAGAAAAAGACACGGCGTATAAACGAGCTTCAATCCGAAACTCAACAATATTGAGAGAATTTTCAAATGTAGGGTTTTTTATTCATTAAAGTTATTCTAAATTAATAATAAAAATGTTTATATAGTCTTACGAAAATAGGAAACAAAACGAAATCTAATCAAAATAGAAAACCAAAAATAAGGAAAAAAACGAAAAACTAAAATGGCCCGTCGATCAATAGAAAAAGGCTCGGATGAAGTCCGTAACAAACTCCATTTGGGTTCTCCCTATGTAGACTTATTAAACTTTTCGAGAGTTTTTCGAAAAGATATCATACACGTCAATCCAATAACCGAGTCGAAAAGTCTCCCTATGTAGACTTATTAAAGTCGCAGGTTTGGACTTTTGCTTCTCGGTCCGATCAAGATACTCTTAGACTATACGTTCTACGTCGAGTAAAATTCTAGTATTTTTTTAAAAAGGATTATTTCTATAGAAACAATAATTTTAAATACTCCTCCATATGTCAATACATGTTTTTTAAGATATTGACACAAAAAATAAGATAAAATAAAAAACACAATATTTTTTATCTAACTTATGTATGAAAAATCATCATTTTAAAATAAAATGAAAAGTTTTAAAAAAGATATATCGAGAAAGATGTATGAGTCACAAATACATTTAAAATAACCTGTTAAAAAATTTCTATCAAATAAACGTTCATGCATGTGCGCGTGCAGGCTAGGTATGCTAATAGTGCATGTATATATTTGGTTTACTTACATTTTGGATTTGATTTTCCACAAGATCAGCCGAAAGATTATTATGTTTTAGAATAACTATATTAAAGATTTGCATTAGCATCCAAACTAGGATTTTCGTTCATTGATTTTGGCAAAACAGCCATTAATTATTTCATTTCATTAGTATATAACTCTCACATAATTTCATTAAACAACCATCACTAGATATGTTTGTCTAAGTAAATGACATTGATGAAATGTAATTCACAATAATTATGTCTGGAAAATTAGTGTATTTCCTTCTTGAAACTAATTTTTTTTTTTAATCTCTAATTTTGTCGGGTTCAACTTAATCTGACAGGGGAACATAACTCCAACATGATATCACTGTTGAGACATATGGGCTAATTAATAGTTAATATAGAAATACCTGAAATATCTGGGTACATTTTCAACACAAAATATCGTTCTTACGTATAATATAGAAATATATATATATATATATATGTAATGCAAAGAAAGATTGTTTTATTTGATTAAAAGATTTTATGCTGTGATAAATCAAATAGTAGATTCTAATCGAGTAATTCCTCTAAAAAGTATAAACGGTATGAATGGAAACGTTGGGGACGAAAACTCAATATTGTCATTCCACCTCTTGAAAAGAAGTTTGTACTTTATAGGGATAAATATATTGTTCATATAGGAACTTGACTTCACCTTATAAATTCATATATCAACTTATTTTTTATACAAATCACTACCTTAACTTGTAAAAGTTTATAAATCACTACCTCAACTTTCAATCCATTAAAATTTCACCACTTACCATTAGTTTTGATGATGTGACATAGGGTGGCAACGGATTGGATGATCCCGTAATTTTTAGATCCGATCTAATGCGAAAAGAAATTCCGGACGTTACTATCCAATCCGCGGATATTCACAACTTGGTATCCGAATTTGATCCGCACAAAAAAAGAAAAAATTGATCCGAATTTCAAAATATTAAAATAATCATTATAAAATGTCAAATGTACTCAAATATTTTTATTTTAAGATTTTTTAATTATTTTTTACTTTACTTTTAATTTATGTGTATTGTGCTTTTGATTTATTGTTAAAATAATAATATTAATGATATTATACGTATATTTATGTTAATATAACAATATATCTGGATCAGATCGGATCTTTCGGATAATAATTTTCTATATCAGTATCCGATCCACCGGACTTTGTGATTTGAATCCGATTTTTTATCCGAACAATTGGATCAAATTTTTTATCCAAACATGTCGATTGGATTTAAATTGTCAACCCTAATGTGACATGTAACTCTATTTTAATTAAAAATATTTAAGTCACTACACCATTTTCGGGTTAATGCAACGAAAAATTCCTCAATCGGCTAAAAATCCGTTCGTTAAATTGTCTAAAAGAACGGTTTGTGAAACCGTGGTAATTTTTCTTGGCAACACTAAAAAATCGTATTCTATGACTTTACGCAACACTTTTAAAACCGTTCTAAGAAAATGAACAAAAAGCAACGATCTTAAGTGTTGATGTTGTTATAAGTGCTTAGAGAACGGGGTTTTAACGGTTTCCATTGAAAAATTTAGTCAAGCGGCAAATTTTTAAGTGAAGGGCGCTAGAAGAGAAAAATTTTGTCAAAAAATAGGATTTTGAAGTCGACAAAAGTTCTCACGTCCTTCCCTTTTCCTCATCAAGTCTATTCATCTCTTCCCCTTTTGATTTCTTAGTTTCTTTATATCCTGCTCTCAACATTAATTAATCGAATTGAAATTCTCTATATAGAATGGGATTTAGGGTTTTCAATTTACCAAGAACAAAGGTGACGAAATTGGGGTCTCTTTTTTAAAGGTTAGTATCTATTATTCATAATTCTTTCTTAATTCAAACATCATATATTTTAAAATGGAGATAATAATAATTTCAAATTTTCTCCACTCATAAAGAAGCAAATCCAAGGATGAGAAAGATGCCTAGGGCCAGGCTATACCGATAAAATAACACATGATTTTGAAAATTATAAATTTTCAAACCATGAAGAATTCTTCAAATGGCGAAACTCAAGTATAATTTTCTTAAATCAGGAATGGTAATTAATCTCGTATTGGGCAACAAAGAAGTGTTCACAATTTATAATGTTAGATCCATTATCCCCATATACCCAAGTACATCACATCTTTGAGATATGTATTTTGGTCAAAATTGCTTAAACAAACAATTTTGGAAGGAAAATTTTGGGATGATGTGTAGTGTTGATGCATCTAGTTTTTATTAGGCTTGAGATGAAGTATACTATCGCCGACGGTATGAATATGACCAAGTTTTTCGATGAGGATGGGAAGATCAAGTTTGAAGAGTTTTGGAAGATAGTAAGATAACGAGTCGGAAGATAGGAGCCGCTGAGGGTAGAATTTCGGTTTTGATTTTTGTTTTATATTTTGATTTTTATTCTTATTTTAATTTTTTAATTTTATTATTAAATTATTATTAATAATAGGTGATGATTATGTAAATGATGGTAAATTACTTTAAATTTCTGAGTGATATGAATTATTTAATCTTTTGGGTTAAAATTATAGTTTAGGGGTTTTATATTTTAACAAATAAGTCGAGGATTTAAATATATTTTATATAAAATATAGTTACCTCGCCACAAACTAACACTAGGGTAGTGAAGTTTAATAGATGGCAAGATTAGACGGTGATTTGTAAACTTTTGCAAGTTCATATAGTGATTTTATATAAAAAAATAAGTTGATGTATGAATTTGTAATCTGAATACAAGTCCGGATATGACCAATATATTTATCCAAAAGTTTATATTATATATTTTTTTTTGACAATAATACGATTACAAGAGTACAAGCTATGGATGATTATATCAATTTAAGCCAAATAGCCACAAATATATACATTTTTTCTTTTTTTTTCTTGCCCTCAAAATAAGATATTCATGGCTAGAAGTCAAGAAAATTAAATATGAACACCCTAAACAAGAAACATGTAAATGTATCTATGAAAAGTCGAGAAGTAAATACACAAGCCTAAAAAAAATATTTGTCAAGGAAGTTTGATGCTTGTATAGGAGGGGAGGATCCTCGAAACGAAAGTAGAATGATGACACTTGAGGCATGGACTAAAACCTCCTTTGAGCTCTAAGCGAGGACAAAAAAGCTTTGGCCATGTAATCATTCACGAGTAAAAACAAACATAGGATAATCAACTTCAATGCTCAATAAATTATCGCCAATAGTTGTTATTGCCTCGATGGCGGACCTTGAACAATCGGAGCGTTAGCTCAACGAAATCGATAAAAGTTGTCCCTCCAAGTGCACTTAAATTGAAAATATTTAAGTTTATTTTCGTTATTGACACTACCTCTGACAAACTGCACTCTAGATCAATAAAGTTTTCACTTCGACAAGTAGACAAAACTAAACCATATCAAACAAGTTCATCGATTGGATATTGAGGCAAGTTAATGATCCTATGTGTGATCCAGGGGAGGCGAGAACGAATAAAGCTAGGTTATCGCGATATCCTCTAGGAATCTCGAAGTTTCGCTAATTCCACTCGAGCGACAAATATACCTAGAAAAAAATACAAGAGAAGTAAAAGCTATGACACCAACTGCCAAACCATCACCGCTAAGTTCAAACGTAAAGGTAGCAGATCGGAACAAAAGCGGAGCCACGATGGTTCCCAAAAGCCATGCCTAAAGAGAAAGCCATAACGTAAACTTGAGATCTAAACCAAAACTCAAAAGAAAAATAGATGTGAGGAGGATAAAAAGAATGCAAGAGAAACTATAATAGAAACAAGGCCTCCCGCCATCAAGAAAAGAGTGACGATGGCGAGGAAGGAGGTGGCCATTAAAAGGATTTTTTAAAAAAATGGAGGTTTTAGTGGAGAAAATTTCGTATTTTTCAGAAAATTGTTTATGTTAAACTCTCAAAGATCATTTGTCCTCAAATTAATATTCATTGTATTAATATTTAAGATAAGAGATATGGGCTCGATTTGGAACGGGAATTTATCATGAATAATCGGACAATATTTTTTTTATATTGTCCATAAATAATCGTCACATCATTATCTTTATCTTGTGAATAAGTTTTACTACGTTTTCTATTTATACCATCATTATAAAATTAAAAATATGGAATAATCTTACAATTAGAAGGTCGTCTTGTCTTAGTCATTAGTATATATAATGATTATAGTTCTTAATCCTCAAATAACTTCATACTGTGTCAATTAAAGTAAATGGACGGAGTAAATATATCCTTTATAATAGATTGTTTATCTTCAAGTGAAGACATGATGTGCCAAACAAGGTCGATTTTACTTAGATGAGTAGAATTTCTGTATCTCATAGTTTGGGGTGTGAATGGAATGGATTGGATTTGAGGAAAATTTAATGCGATCCGAGCAAATCCGTGTGGATTTGGATTGGATTGGATTTTAAATTTTTTCGCAAAATCAAATCCGATCCCGAAAAAATGGATTGGATTGGATCGCTTGGATTTGACGATAAATATATTCTATAACATTTGTTCGACAAATTTCGTCCTATCGATTATGAAATTCCAAAATACATATACACAACCCTACATAAATATAAAAAACACCTAACATTATAATTAATTAATAAATTCGCATATACGTATACAAGAAAATGCCAACATCGACAATATTAAGAAAGTAGACATATATTATACTAATAATATTATGATCCAAAATAAATAAACTTCAAGCATGCTAGTAATAACTTAGACTTCTACATCCTTTTTGTGCATAATGAAAATCAAGCACCAACCTCCTCAATAGTCGAGACAAACAACACTTGAATACTCGAAATCTTAATATAAAAATATAAATTTGAAGAATTATATATTATATATATTATTATATTTAATATATAGTTGGATTTTTTCGATCCGTGGATTGGATTTTCATTTCGCAATTCATGATCCAATCCAAATATTTTTGGATTGGATTGGAATTTTTTCTTCGAAATCTAAAAAAATCCAATCCATTTGAATTGAGTTGGATTTTATCCATGAATTTTTGGATTGGATCAAATCCATTCACATCCCTAACTGTTATATTTTGTAAAGAGTTTTATGTCTAGATTATCAGTATTAGGTCTAGAAGCTAACACGATTGAAACCAAATTTTACAAAAATACTTGGAAAGAAAAAACTTTGAATGTATTGTCCCTGAAGCTGTCAATGCATGGAAAACATTTTTCGTATGTTTAACAAATAAAAAGGACAATATATATTCATGGAAATTGCATACACATTTTGGCCAACTGATTTACTTGCAGCCTGCAGGTAAGTTATAAATGTATGTATATATAGCTCATGAGTCATGATATTGTATTTATGTGGGTAATATTCACATGGTTAGAGGCATGGGTTTGATTGGTGTTTAATGTAGAAAATATTTCATGTGTTCTCCACATGCCTTTGCTCACGGCCGGCTTAACCATATTTAACTTCCATCTCTCTTTTTTATGATTAACCGAAAATCCTACGCTTGATCATGGATTACATTTCGACGTTATCCGAGTACATAGTACTGTTTTTTTTTTTTTTATCTTCTAATTTTGACTTAAGCTGTAAGGGATCTCTAGCAAATCCGAGCCCATGGAAAGAGAGCTAGCCATGGAGCTGATTCTTTACAAGCCATTTCACTCCATCGCTTTTAAATAAATACTCCTTCTGTACAACAATATATATGCAATTTTAATCGAGACATCAGACATGTTTAGTGTAAATTTTGATAATGTACCATTATGTTATGCAGGAATGTATAAGTTTAGATATACCGAAATATAAGAGTAGATTTTACTGGTTTTAATCTCACATTTTCATATCATAATATAATACATGATATTATTTATATTTTCATGTATCATTTTTCACATTTTATCCTCATGTGAAACTCACCACAAACACATCACCACCACCACCGCCTCCTAATGTTGCAAACCAGCAACGAGTACCATTGACCGTAGTTTACCACCAATGTCCATCGTTGACCACCATAGAGCGCCATTGACCCACCGCCGTCAAGCACCACACCATTGTACGTAGCCTCTTGAGTTATCTTATGAAATAATTCTTTTAGTTTTTTCTTTCAATTATTTATCTTTATTTAGAGTATATATTTTAGTGAAGAAGAAACTTTCTTAATTTTTGTTAATTTTAGTAATGTATTATATGATACAAAGGGAGTACCTCATACGTATTGTTTGTTGCAAGAGAGTCCATATTGTATTTAATCATGTCAGAAATAAATTATAAGAAGTATAATAAAAAAATGTGTATGTCATTGCAGTATACTTTATGTACAGAGCCGCAGACACCCCAAATACACATTAATTAAAGTTTCTCATTGAAGAAATTCGGGATTGTAGTGACTTTTATTGTACACATATTCAGAAACAGATTCAGGAACAGGACATTAGTATTGGGACAGAAAATAGTCGTTAATTTTCAAAAAATATACATGATTAATTTGGATGAGATAAATAAGAATTTATTATTTATCTGAATTAATTATATGAATTAATTATATGACATTAAATTTTAATATATTTTTCAATAAATAATAGTGTAGACAATACTTTAATATTGTGTGAGATTATAGAAAATTTAAATCGTAATGTGAATTTTTTTATTAAATTAAATCGTGATTCATAAAAAAAAATTACATATAAAATTTATTGAGATATCTTTTAATATTAAAAATAAAATTATAAAACTTATTTGATATGATACAATCATACTAAAATGTCATTTGAGATAAATTATATACATTAATCTAATTTATATTTGAGAAATAATTAAAAATATTAATAATCATATTTGAAAGGACTATATATACTAGTTCAATTTATATTTAAGAACTAAAATCTTTAATAATCATAATTTATTAGGCTATATATGAATATTATATAATTTAAGAAATAAAAAAGAGAAGGAAAAGAAAAAAACCATATTAATCTAACTCATGAGGATTAAAACATTTAATAATTCTATTTATAAAAATATATATGATATATAACTTTAAAAGTAAATGAGAGAAGGAAAAAATAAAAGCCCCCTTCTATCAATGGGACTCGAACCTAGATGGTATAAGGGGTATCAAAAAGCTCTTGTAATGTCTTACCACTACGCCACATTTTGCTATGTGTTTTATTATATGAACAAATTTATATGTTCTTTTGGTATAATTAATTTTTTTAGAAAGTTGGATGGGATTCTAATCCCTCCTAGCTAGTGTAGGTTCACCGCACATACTGTGAAATCTCTCTCGAACCCAAATTTTATTACATGTCATAATAATTAAAATATTGTTTATTTTGAGAGAAGAGCATGAGTTAACAATGACCAGCAAGCTCTTTGCATCACTCGCAAATTTGTAACTTATATACTCGTATAGTATATACTCATATGTACATGCAAACAAAAGTTGTTTTGCTGAAGCATATGGTATAAGAACTGTTGAGGCACACATACGTGAGCGTTCGTTAGATATTAT
>JANIEQ010002014.1:0-16034 GCA_024708375.1 Oxalis stricta
TTCTGATAAAATAACCATGTTCCCTTCGCTCGCCTTTACGCTGTTGCAGTTTGTTCCTGACGTGTATTTCGTTCCGGAAGTCGGTAGTTATAGCTGATGAAGAAGTTGAACATGTAGTCGAGTTGTTAATCGTTAATTGTGGTCGAGTCGTAAAACATATTGCCGACTTTTGTTGGTTGGATAATGAAATGATGAACCTACCACTTGAAATTTAGCTTCTGATGACGACAGCATCAGTTTAGCATATTTACTTTTCAGGTTCTTGAACTTCTAAGCAAGATGAAGTTTTTACCCCAAATTTTTTAAAACGTCTCGGATAGTCCTTGGTGTATCAAGAAGTACAACTGGATCTTTATGGGGGAGACGGCTGTGAGATTGTTAAACCAAAAATATAACTTAAACGAGATGACGTAATATAACAAAAATGCATAAATCTAAGCTACCAATTTATTCTGAAAATAGTCATTGTGCCTTTCTATTGCTCTAAATAAAATTAAGTTGCAATTAACCTCTATACAACAAAATCCTCTTTTCGATGCAAATATTTTTTGATATCATACAGATTAAGAAAACATTCATACAAATTTATTTTTAAATATAATTATGATTATAAATGTTAAAATTATTTTTAAAATCGTAACTAATACCCGAATGCGTGAGTAAAATGCATGTGAGAAAATGATGAAATTAATATATCCAAATATATAATAGATAAACATAATTAATGTTTTTAAATTTATCAAAATTTACTTTTTAATTTAAGATGGAAAAAGTTTGTTTGTTGCATCATATCTGCACATTTAGTTCAACAACAAAAATCTCCAGCTCTAAATCTCTAATACATTTTAATAAACCTAATGAATAAAATACGTGCATCAATCATGATCAAGGCCGGCCTATATTAATTAGCAAGGCACCGGAACGTCTCCCCATGATTTTTTCTTTCATTAGATTAAATTCATAGGACTTTGAATCCAGAGGCAGTTGACTTTGATCATATTGGGAGACTAGCTTCGGTGGGACTTGAAACACCCTGACTTGTGTTTGCAGAAATGAAACCCCAGCGTTCTGAAAAGTTTCTTCCAAGTCCCTTTGACTTGCCAATCTTGTACAGGAGGTCTTGTTTGATGGATAAGCTCCTTTGACTTGACGAGCAGCTCACTCTGCTCAGTGACTTGCAAATTACGCTACTAGTGTTAATTTGAACAATTTTTAATGTAAAATCTAAATCGACTTTGGAAATTGTGTCATCGATTTTAAGAGTTTACCAACTTTGCTTCATTTATTTTAAGTTCCACCATTTCTACTTTCTTCAATAAGATGGCTTAACTCTAAAGTTTTTACTCAAAACTACTACATACTCGAATGGATATATTTGTGTATCCCGAATATTGTATCATAAACTAATTTTAAAACTTATTCTTCACATTTTCAAGAAATTAAGTTATCTATATTAAAGATGTCAACAATATAATTAAATCTCATATAGGAAGAATAAAATTAAACTGTGCAACTATAAATTTTAATATTAAATCAACTTAATATGTTTATATTATTTTATTTTATTTATTACTATATAAAAAATAAATATATGATTTTAATAATATTATATTTTTAAATTAAAATAAAATTAAAATAATTAAAATAATTTATTCTCTAAAATAAAAATTTAGAAATGTTGTAAGTTTATATTTTTTACTATCTTTTAATTTATATATTTTTATATAAATTTGAATTTTTTATTATAAATTAATAATTATTTATATCATCAATTTATGCATTTATTTTAAGAAATATTTTCTATTCGACTTAATAATTATTTATTCACCCTGATTTGTTTTGATTAATTACGGTTTATCCTTCCTAATATAGCACTCTGAATATACAATTAGATAGTATTTTTATCTTTAAATTGTTGATATTTTTAGAATTTCAATATATTTATATTTCTTTCCTAATCTGTATTCATACTTATTTTTAATACATAATTGAAAAAAAAAATATAATTATAAAATTAAAATAATTAATCTAAAAAATTTAAGATATTGATATTTTTTCAAAAAGAATAAAAGTAGGCAATTATTGGGAGGTAATAATACTGTCCTATTAAAGCTCAAGAAAATCATCATTCGCCTAGAAATAAATTACAATCATTAATCCCTACCATTATATGCTATACAATTGATTAAGCTTTAGCGAATCTTTTTTAATACTTTCTTCAATTATTTCCTTTTCTTATTTTAAAAAACACCCGCCACTTGCTATGTGCTCATGCTCCGACGTGGGAGGGAGGATGACGCCGTGACGGTGACCATCATCCAATAATTGAGGATCATCTCACAATCAAACGGAAGAAAGAATCATACGTGTCACTCCTTTGACCGTCGATGTATACATCCGTTAATCGTGACCGTTCCAACAACGTAGAGAAAAGAACACACAAATAAAAGTCATTTTTATTTATTATCACAAGTGCCACGTCGCACGTGCGAGTGAAAGTTGATGTGGTGCTGTGCTGGTGACACGATCGTCTCGCACGTGTCTATTGGAGTTTACCCGAGGTGCACGGTCAATTGCTGTGGGCCCAGGAGACAAGGACATCGTTAATAGAGTCCCTTCATCAGTTGGTGATGAGACAATATGGGCCCCAAATTGGTATGGCTTTTTGTTGGCTTTTTAATTTATTTAATCGTGGGCCCTGCGTCTAGTCAGCTCCATGTATATTTATTTTTAATTTATGTAGGGAGTAAATAACAATGGGATGATAATTATTTCATCGAAATTATTTTTGTATTTTAGTGGAGGTTAATGTGGACCCAATGCACACTCGACTCCAGATAGGAGAAAGCAACGGCCACAAGAGTGGTCCATTAGGGGGACATACCTTTCGATCAATTTACGAACAAACCATTTATGATTTTTTTATTTTTAAAAGAGATTTATGATTATATTGTGTGAATAAGTTGATTCAAATTTGTTGTATAAAGGTTTATTAATGCTGCCTCATAAATTAATAGATGAAGAATATAATTAATTAATTAATTAATTCCTGGACACAGCTAGTAGTCTTTCGCTCGTGGAAACATTGTTACAGCAATCAAAAAAGCAAAGCAATTTCTTATTTTGATTATTGCAGATTTAGCATGGTGGTTAGACTTCCGATTATTAACGCTGAAATTAGAGCCTAAAACAGCACTTAAAACAATCATTGTCGCATTTACCATAAAACACATTTTTAAAACTATTCTAACACGCTCGAAACATCGACAAACCGTAAAACAAACGCACCCTTAATTTATCGTGATGGGAGTGCATAATAGTACTAATCATCACAATATTGCTTATTGTTTTTCCTGGTTTTGCTTATCAATTTTTTTTGTAATAATTGGAATGATGGTATGTCATAATTCATCCGTTTTGATAACTTTCAGTTTACTAGAAATTCTGGTTGAAATTTTTTTTTAAAAAATATTTTGAAATTGATCAAGAAGATAATAATCAAGTATAGATAAAAATATTTGCAGTACATTGCGTTAGGTGGCATTTTTATTAGGTTTAAGTTGATTTGAAATGTGATTTTATGATTAAATAACACTTTTTTTGTTACATTAATTATCTCTTGAAATTGATGTTTCTATTCTCTAATCCAAAATATATAGTGAGATACCATTGAAAGTAAAAGGTTTAATAATAAGAAAAAGTGTAGGAAAGAGTCCAAATTGCCAATTACTGCTCTTAAGATGAACAATCGAAATTTTCTTAAAAGCAACATACTGTATATTGAGCTCAAACTAATGTAACAACTATATAACATGTTTTACTTAAAAACAAAACAATATACTACTATATTTTATTTCCAAATTCAATATCGTTTTTTATTTATTTTATCTTTTCACTTTTATAAATTCACGTTTATTTGTCACAAACGAAATTTAGGTTGAGACGATCGTTGGTGTATATTTTTAATTATGCTTGGATTGTATGTTACAATAATCTCACATCTACATTTAAATATGATGTAAATGGTGTATACAAAGAATCAAAAAAATAAAATAAAATTGTCTATACCAAAAATTATGCTCCATATTTTTAAAGCGTGCATGCCTTTATAATTTTTAAAGCATAAAAAAAATGTCTTCATAATTTTTTTAATTTCTTTTTTGAGGTTGTCTTCATAATTTTTAGTTTTTTACGGTGGTGACCACAGTAAAACATAGTACAAGTATTAGCTAAAAACGACAAAGGGAGAGCACTTTCGCAGTAAAAAGATCTAGCGGTTTGTACAAGAATTAACCAACACAGAAGGTACTAGATTGAAATAAATAAATAATTTAATTTCTTGCAGGAAAGGACATTTTTTTTTCTAGCAGAAAATTATAGTACTAGTACTGTACTCCTTAATAGCAAAAAATGAAAATAAAATAAAATTGGGTGCATTGTATTTGGGAGCCACTTTTACGGATCCATAGATCTCAAGCACTTGGCTGCGGATTCTTGAAAACCATGCCAGATTCCTTCCACGTGTTAAAAATTATTAATAGCAATCAATAAACAATTGAGTCCACGTATGTTACAACCCCGTTACTGCATAAACCTAATTTATTCATTTCTAATTACAACTATGAAAGGTAGAATTTTTATAGTACTGTAGTACATGTATTAAATTTGGAATTAATTCTTCATTCTTTTATTATTTTATACCACTTTCGTTTTTAATTAAGTGTAATATTTTATATATAATTTATTTTTTAATTAAGTGTCACATTTTATATATAATTTATATAAAAAATATGCAATTAATTAAAAGAAAAAAATATTATTTTATATTAAAATATATTGACATTTTCAATTTTTAAATTTATTCATATTTTATATATTTAATCATTAATTTCTATTGAATGCAGGAGAAGACGGGAGACGGGGTGCGCCACGACAATTCTTTTTTTTTTTGCTCAGCCGGTGAAAAAAAATTGTGTGGTCATAATTTTTTCTCTATGTATATTTATATATGTAAGTGTTTGCACACATAAAACAATAAAAAAACCTCAGCTCAGATGGTTATGCGCGCACCCTCATTTTACGCACCCTCATTTAGCATTGAAATAAGGCTATTTTTTACTATTTAAGACGTCTCGACTCGAATTACACATCTCAATATTAAGACATTGAGACAATTGATCAATACATTTATTAAAACCGCTATTGCTTTTTAAAATCTGGAATATATTTTAATTATATTTTTAACTCAATTAAAAAATTATGTTAAATAATTGAATTAATGGGTTTGTTACAGATGGCAAATGGTACATACAGCAAGAAAAAGAAAATTTTAACTAATTAAATTTATTATAAATAGACATCAATATCAATCTATAAGCTTCTTATAAATGTCATTTTATCAGAGCAAGATCCTTCTAAAAAATAATACTGTCGATTTTTTAATTAAAAAACAACAAATTCTTAAAATTTAATTAAAATCTAAATCATTAAAATTAAGAGATGTATTAAGACTCATTAAATCCAAACAAACAGAGCTCAAGGAGACTCCTTCGTACACTGGTTTGAGCCCAGTCGCCCTCTTTCTTATTTTCTTTTTCCTAACAGGCTTTCTTTCCTTTTCTAGATTTTCCTTTTTAATCCTAGTGTACACTGGTTCCAGACTCGGTCCTCTCATTTTTAATTACTTTTTTCCTAATTATTTTTACAGGCTTTCTTTCCTTTTTTTAATGAATACATTCTTTCCTTTATTTAGATTTCTCGTTTTGTATTCTCTAATCTCAAGCCTTTCTTTTCTTATTATTTTGTTTTTTTGCAATAGTATTATGTTAAACGTTTGATAGTGATACCAAAATAAAGATTCTTAGGAGGTTCTAAGCACTTGATATAAAAAAGTTTGTTGTACCTCATAAATTTTAAATATATCGTAAAAATATATTGTATTATTTTTAAAGGTAAAAGAAAGATTTAATATCATGAATGTTCAATTAACAATTATATATTCATGTTATATTTGTGAAGTATATTCGGTATCTCCAACTCCACCATTAATTCAATATATGTTTATTTAAATTATTTAAAATTCAAATATTTATGTTTTATACGGAGGTAGTATTAAAAACACCACATGATTTTTTTTATGAAAACCCATTATTTTAAGGTAAATTACTAAAATGCCATTATTATTATTTTTAAAACTCCATTAGTTTTAAGGTAAATTACTAAACATAATAGTAGTTATAAAATTGGCTTAAAATAGTTATAAATCAAAATAAAAATAGTTATAAAATTAAAAAATTGTAATGTGACAATGCGTAATTATGAACTTGTACTTTCACCACCCAGACAAATGTGTTGGGATTGCGGGTTTATGTAATTTAATTTAATTTAATAGAGACAACCTAATTTACAATAGTCCATCCAGTATATGATTATTTCAAGTCAACTTTTTCATTGCCAGCTCACCAACTCCTTCCTTCTCAACACTTTATAAAAAGGCTCCACCTTTTACATCTTCCTCTCCCCCTCTGCCTGCCATTCTCCATTAATACAGAGCTTCTTCAATCAAGCTCCTTCTTCTTCAATTTTTTTCTCAAAACCTCCATTAACAAAGAGCTCATTTATTTATTTATTATGGGTAGCCTTTCTTATTTCGATCAGGAACCTCACTTTCTTGATTCATGCTCTCTCTGTAGCAAACCTCTTGGGGTTAACTCAGATATCTTCATGTACAGGTTAGTTTTGGAATGATTCATGGTTGAAAAATTTTCATCTTTCTAATCTGACCCAGATTTAAAAGTTTTGATTTTCTATAAAGATTCTGATCGGTGTTTTTTGTTCTGTTAATTTGATTTGATTACAGAGGAAACACACCGTTTTGTAGCAAAGAGTGCAGACAGGAACAAATAGAGATGGATGATGCCAAGGAGAAGAGCTGGAAAAGAGCTTCTTCTTCATCTTCTAAGATCTATCCGTTCTAATTCAGATTCTAAAACGAAATCTGTACGGACCGGAACTGTTGCAGTTGCTTAATTATTATTCGATCAATCATTTAACTAAACACATGATTCAATCTGTGTTTATTTATTAAGAACAAAAACCCATCAAGCAATTAATTACTAAGAATTAAGAAAAAAAATGACGGTGGTGTGGAGGAATGATAATTAATGGAATGGATGACAAGATGATGATGATGATAGGTGAAGATCTATATATGATAAGTGAGCAGACTCATATAGCAGAGCCAAACAAACATATTTCCAGTTTTGGTCTTATCTTGTACAGATCTATTATAGCTTTGGCAACCATGGTTTGTAAGTATGATGAGATGGGTCTTTGTAATTGCTCTCTTCTTTCTTCTACTTCTTATTGAAAATCAAAAAAGAAGGATAATTTTGATGCAGTAACTAAAACTAATGGAAAGTTTCCACCGAAGCTAAATTTGAGTTTGAATTTCCAATGAATTTATTTGAATATTGTGACTTGTATTTTAGCTTATTAAGGTTTCGTCAATTAAAAAAATCATAAATGTGATTCTACGACGATTAAAAAGTTATGTATACCTAAAGTTAAAGCATCTTAGGTTAAAAAGTTGTGCGATTCCAGATATATTCAATCACACAAATGAGGTGCTAATCCCTAAAGTTAAAGTTCTTAAGATACCTTCTTATTTTCGTCCTATTAATCTCTGCAATTTATCGTGAAGCTGGTCTCTAAATATATGGTGAAAAGATTGCGATAGGCTGTCTATTATCATTTCTAGTAATTAAAGTGGGTTCATTGTTGGGCGTTTTATATTTGATAATGCCACTAGTTGCTTTTGAGATCATTCATTCTTGTTGCATAAAGGACCTAATAGAAAAGGTTTTGTTGTTTTAAAACTTGATGTTAAAAAAGCATATGACAGATTAGAATGGAGCTTTATTGAAGGCATGCCTTTTGAAACTTGGGTTTCGGTCTTCTTGGGTGGACTTAATCATGAATTGTATTCGGACTATATCGTATACGTTCTTGGTTAATGGTCGACCTTTCGAGGTTTTGCTTCCAAAGCGTGGACTTCGACAAGGGAATCCTCTTTCTCCTGTCTTTTTGTGCTTTGCTTCGAGGCGTTCGCGATTATTATGGTAAATGAGAGGGGTTTGCTTCGAGGAGCAGCGATGTACGGGGGGCAATCGGGTGTCTCATCTCCTTTTTGTCGATGACAACCTTATGTTCTTTCGTTCCTCCAATAATGATTGTGATCAGTTCCTCCAAGTGATTGATTGGTATAAAACGGCGGCGAGGCAAGAAATCAACTTCTCTAAGTCGAGTATCTTGTTCGGTAAGAATGTTGAGGAGGACTATAGAACGGAGAGATCAAGCAACGGTTGGGTGTCTCTAATGCCTGGAATCCAATAAATATCTTGGGCCTTCACGTTATGATTGTCGAAACAAGAGTGTCTCTTTTGAATTTTTGCGTGATCGTATGCGTCGAAACTTGGCAAACTGGAAAGGCAAATTCTTGTCTAAAGCGGGGAGGGAGGTTTTGATTAAATCGATCCTTCAAGCGTTGCCAACCTATGTTATGAGCCTTTTCCGGCTTTCTTGACGGACTCTGCCATGCCTTGGAAATGTTTTGTGCTCGATTTCTTTGGGGTGCCAAGGAGGGAGTGCATAAAATCTCACTGGATTGCTTGGGAGAACTTGTGTGATAAGAAGAAGTCGGGGGGCTGGGGTTTAGAGAACTTAAAGCTTATAATTTGGCGTTGATAGCTAAGCGAGTCTGGAGGATTCTATCGAACTTCGATAGTATGATGGCTTGACACTCGGGCAGAAATATTTCCCTACATGATCCTTTATTCATGCAAAGTTGGGGCGGTAATCCTTCGACTCTTTGGATAGGCCGATTGAAGCTCGTGATATCTTGTTAAGAGGAGGTCATTGGCGTATTGGTGATGGTCTCAGAAGCTCGATATTTTCACGGACAAATGGATTCCTCTTACGCCGGAGTAACAATATTCCATTTTCTAATCATTTATTATGGAATAACGATACTTGTGGCTAGGCTTATTGATCATTCAAATCATTGTTGGAAAGAGGAGGTTTTGAGGGATAATTTTATTGAGTCACAAATTGCGACAATTCAATCTATTCCTCTTGTTAGTATCCCTTGTCGTGATCAATTGGATTTGGGATCATAATGTCGATGGTGTTTATCTTGTCAAAAGTGGATATTATGTTGCTTAAACAATTGTTGCATCCAGATCATGTTCCTTTATGCTCGTTGGTTTGCCTTTGATCATTGGAGTAGGATTTGGCGAGTTAGAGTTAATGCCTAAATTAAGGTTTTTTTCTTGGAAATTATGTCAACGTATTGTAGCTACGAGAGATAAGGCTGATCGATCGAGGTCTATAACATATACTTGGGCATTGTGAGGTATGTATTGATGCTTAATGAATCCATACTTCACTTATTTCGTGAGTATCGTTGGACTCGTGCTTTCTTGAGTGCGATTAAGTGCTATTACACAAAACCAGCAAGTTGATGCAAAGTTGTGGCTTCGAGGGTTATTTACAACTCTATCCGAATATGACCTTAAGATGTTTATTACGGTAACGTGGTGGATTTGGAGTAATCATAATGATTTGTATCTTTTGGGCCAAGTGCAAGCATCTCGAGCTCTTCTATTTGTGGTTTCCAAGGTGGTTCCTTAATTTCTCGGCTTTGGAGGTCGTTTATGCTGCTCCAACAATTCTATTTACTAGGATTGTGGAAAAATGGAGCCCTCCTTCACAAAATTTTGTTAAATTTAATTTTGATGCCGATTTTGTGTTGGGGAATGTCACGGATAGGTATGGAGTGCTTGCGAGGGACCATAATGGTCGTTGTATTTGGAGCGTGGTCAGGAAGACTTGGTAAGACAGAGATCGACGATTCAAACGAAGTCATGATTGCGGCTGCAAGAGTATTAATTGGGCCATTGCGTTGAACTCGAAGGAGGTCATCTCTGGAAGGTGATTACCTAAATCTCATTAAAGAAGCTAAATTGTTCAAAGCGAAGCTTCTCATCCATTGGGAATATTGTCAAGGAAATCAAGTACAACGCATCTACCTTTTTCTCTACTTGTCGTTTTCAATTTATTAATCGTGACGGTAATAGATCGGCACATGCTTCTAGCACATTGGATATTTATTGTTCCTTTAGTTTCTTTTATTTGTAATAATTTATCGTATGAGGTGGTCAGAACTAGTTACATTTGGATGTATGAAATGTTAAAGATCGAATTTATAAAAAAAAAATTGTGATATATAAGGAGACTGAAATAAACAGACGGAAATTTTTGCCTACATACTTTCGTATTATACCACATAATTAGCATATATATTTGCCATTCAAAATCAACTATTTGTCATTAAATGAGTCAACTTACACCGTGGTGATGTAATGATTAATTAAAAAATACTATGAAACCAAAATTGAATAAGATTTTCTCAAGCAACGACTCGAAGAGAAGAGGCAAAGAGTCGGGCAGGTATCAATCACGTAGTTCGATGGCGCCAATACTCCTAGCCTCGAGCACTTGCTCGCACCTCTCTGCGGAAAAATCTCTACAATTCCCCTCTTGCCCTTCACTGGAGGATCGGATGGCACTAGCGGTGGACAAAAACCAAGTTTTCACCGTCGAAGTGGATACTTTGCGGCCTTAGACCTGTCCTCCAAGCATAATTATGTCGCATCGTTCCCTAAGTTCGGACTCTCATCTGGAAACTTCCAATTATGCCAAAACTAAAGATTTTCCTGTGGAGAGTCGGTCATCAAAGCTTGGCTACCCGCGACACTCTCCGTTCAAGAGGTATGTCTTCCAGTTCGTCTTGCCTCGTTTGCGATTATGCTCATGAAAACTTGGCACATCTCTTCTTATCGTGTCATTGGTCACGTGAGCTATGGATAATCCTGTTCCCTGATTCGCACCTTGTTAGTTGGCAAAATGAGAATTTTTTTAGTGGTACTTTAGAATGTCCGAGTTGCTGAATTCTAATCAATGGACAATGCTGAATATTGCTCGTGGATTATGCTGGAAGAATCGTAATGATTCTTGGTCCAAAGGAATATGCGCTAGGCACGCTTCTTCAGCTTTACTTGCAACTCATTTCTAATCAGCTTTTCTGCTTCTCTAAAATCCAGTAGCAAGACGTTTCTAGCACCCAACTTACTAGATGGAATCCTCCTCCCATCGGATTTCATAAAGTCAACACGGATGCTGGCACTTTTCGGCATTTAAACGAGTTGGGGCCTCAGCGGTCGAGAGATTCAAAGGTTCCACAATTTACTATCAATCAAAGTTCGAACCTGGATACATGGAGATCACCTTTCTTGAAGCTTCGACTCTTCTTATGGGAGTCATCTTAGCAAAATCGATGGGCTTATCACATGTTTTGTTCGAATCCGACGCACTTATGGTGGTTAATGATGTTAATAGCATTGACCATTGTTTCTTGTCGTGTAGGGATATCATCGGTAGGATTAGACTTTTAGCTACCACTTTTGTATCATGTGTATTTAACTTTGTGCCAAGAGCCAATAATCAGCTTGCCCATAGCATAGCTAATCTTAAAAGTAATGGGCAAGGAGGATTATTAGAGTCTTTGGTGGATGTAGCCAAAAACGATTTAATCTAATTCAAGAACTTTCTTGTAAAAAAAAAAAAAAAATAATCTCTTTGTAATAAAGACCTTTGTGATTTTGATTTCTCTAGTTGGGCATTTACTTGTCGACAATAATTTGATGTAAGCATCTTTTGTATGCGTCATTCCTTCTCCGGCAGATTGTAATTTCGAGTTTTGGCGATTAAATCGTTTATTATCTATCTGTGTTGTTTTGTCTGCTATACGAAATCAAGTCTTTGTTACAATGTTGTTTTAAAAGCAAAAGAGAGTGAAGTTATCAAGAAATTTCGTTAAAGGGAAAGTGAAAACTGAGCTAAGAAAGTTAAATTTGGATATTAATATGTTGTGGCCTTGATGTAGAATTATCTGTTTGGTTAAAGGGAAATTGAAAAACTGAGCTAAAGAAAGTGATAGAGACACGCAGACTAACTTAAGCTTCATTTGTTAACAGAGTTGGTTTAGCATAAATATAGGTTTATGAGATGTCATGGACATAAGAATTCATTCGTTGGGTGTTTGATGATGGATGCAACTTTTTTTATTTTTGTTATTGAAGGACATTTGAATTTGATTTCAGGGTCTGGTCTAGTGTTACGGGACGATGAGCATGGCTCTCGCCCTTGATTTGCAGAACTTCATTTTGCGTGCTCGTGTGCTTAAGTCGTACAGGTCTGCTCGAAGGGCTCCGGCTGAGTCTAAAGGTGACAACTGGGTACTGACACCTTCTTCCTCGACTTGAACTTCGCTATTTCTTCTCCAATCCATGTTTTTTGCATTGTCTAAAAGTCTGTTTTAAACCAAACCATTATGATGAATGGACAAAGTTTGGCACATGAAGTCAAGTTAAACACTGACTTGGGGATTAAGAGTTAGGTGTATTCATAATGATTATTTTGAAACACTGATCATAGCATGTTAAGGTTTCATGTTCTGTATATTTTTTGGTTTCAGTTTCTTTTCTTCTGATATAAGTTACTTTGCCGATGGCCGGCCAAAATGATTTACCGTCATTTCGGTTATTTTAGCCAGCCACGAAGCTCTCCAGACAAAACAGGTTTTCCTCTGTCGTCTCATCAATGGTTTCGTTTGTAGATTCTCGTAGGGATGATATTGTCGCTGCTTCCCCTAGGACCCTGTTCTGAAATAGAATGTATTAGTATATGTGGAGATGCAATTTTTTTGGCTTCAGCTTTATATTGTCAATCATATATACATATTTTGCTTTGTGCTTGAGATTGAGATCTGTAATGGATAGAAAAGTAAAGCATCAATACAGAATTTAGGAACAGTTGTAGTACACTACATTGTTTGTTATGTTCCTACTAAGACTTGATCTACAACTCAAAATCTATAATAGGAGAAATCGTTCCTGAAAGAATCCGATTGTAGAGCATTAGATGTGTTACACCCAGAATAAGTTAGGATAAAATTAAACTTTAATTATGTAAGCAATATGTGTGATTAGATTTTAGGATTCAACTTGGCATACTTATTAGTAGGTAAATAATTAAATTGTAATGATGGAGTGAAAAACAAAATAAAATAAAACATTAAATGAAATTTTTTAATTTTGTAGGTAATATTTGACAAAGTAAATAAAGTTTAGGGAGATTATTGGAGAATTAGAAAACCTTTTGCATGTTTGAAATGGCTGAGATAGGAACACCTGGAATGCATATTAATTAAAATTTCCAGTTGATTTCTTTTTGCAAGTGGTTTGTCGGTACACTTTTAGAAAGGAGGGAAAGACAAAAAAATAACAATAATAAAGAGAAAGGGAAGAGTCGGGTTGTGAGAACCAAAAGCTTGGTGAGACTTGTTGTTGATGTTAGATTGAGCAATTGTGGATTTGGATTCTGAGTATAGAGGGAAGTCATAAAGAATTCTGGGAAACAATATTCCGGTAAGTTAAATTTGTGTTTCTAATCTTTCCTAACTATCAATGCAAACTCTTTAATTAATTATTTTGTTTTCCCCATACATCAGTCCTTTGATCACTGCTCAAGCTGTACATAGTAAGAGATGAAGTGGTTTTTAAATCTTGGCATGTATTGATCGTTGGCCTGTTTCTTTTCATTTTTAAGACTACATCTGATTGGATTAGTTTTAATGTAGATATAGTGATCTTTGCAAGAGACAAATTTGCAAGAAAAATTTAAATTAAATTAAATTGACAGTTACAGTTGCATCTAAAAAAAAATAATAATAAAACTTGGAAATTTAAATGCCAATAATATATTGCTTTGCAAATTGATTTTATCTTGCTCTCATTGGTATGTAATCTCGTTGAAAATAAAAGATTTTGGGACATCGACTAGCTATAAATCGGCTCTATGTTAGGATTATTAAATTGATAGTCTTTGTCCTTGAATAGGTCAAAAATTGAGTTCGAGCGTTCATTTGCGAGTGTTTGTTCACGGTAGGGTAGTTGCGTTGGAGGAGAGGTAAGTATCCGATACATTATATGCTTATATAACGGTTTCTAATAAGTCGTATTTCTAATAAGCCGTAGGTCTATAGTTGGTAGCTATGTATAAATATTTCTATATGTTTATAGAAATTGAGTTGAAAATATGTGTGTGAGGGTGACTCTTCGCAATTAATCGTCGTATCTTGATTTGATTCTAGAAATGATGCTTTGAAGTTTGATTTGATTAAATTGGTGGTTGAGTTGTGACTCTGGACATTTGTTAATTAAAGAAACAATTTGATAAATGATATGGGGAAGTAAATAGGAGGTTATCTATGTGAAATGATTTTCATATAAATTCTTGAAAATCGATTTCGATTATGGTTTGGAGAAATTGATTTCGAGATGATTTATCGAACGGAAGTATAAATACTTCCTATTGGCATACGTGTAGGTTACGGCCGTAGATCGAGTTTATAAAGGAACTATCTAGTTTTGGGTTCTGTCATTTCTAGAGTGACATTTTGGTAACGAGGACGGGCCCACGGTGAGGTCGAGGTTGGCTTTGTGCTAACCAAAGCCAAAAGACGTGGAGACGGGTCGTTACCATTTTCAGTAACGATGACGGGCCCGCGGTGAGGCCAATGGTTACGCACCTAAGCCAAAAGACGCGGTGGCGTATCGTTACTTGTACCTAGACATGATCTAGGTACCACGTGCCAACCGACCGACCGGGTTAAATGTCGGAGTTTTCATTGGATTAATAAACCACTTCGGTTTTACTCGATCATGATTTGATAAAAACCACTTTAGTTGGTTTGGATTTTAAATTGATAAATCATTGTCTTAAAGCGGATTTTAATTTATGAATTATAACCTATGATGAGATTTGGATCAAAAATATAAATATATTCACTATTGTGTTTGAATAAATAAAGTTTTCAAAATCTTTTAATCGATTTTGAAACTTCTTTGGATGTATCGATTATTAGTCTATCTTTATATTATTATATTTTGTATTTGGTACTTTCGAGTGCGTTGTCACTCATCAAATACTATATTATTTTTCTTTGCAGTTGCATAGATTAAACGGTTCGAGGAAGCGCATAAGGAGTGTCAAGTCTTCATTTCTTAAAGTGATGTATATTCATTTCATTCATCTATTATTAGAATTTACTCTCGTGTTGGTTGAATAAGACATAGATGTAAATTATTGTAATAAATTGAATCATTTAAATAATTTAATACTTGTGAGATTGAAAATATCGTAATTAGGCTGGTCTTAATCTTGGGTTGAGGAGGTTAAGATGCCGGTCACGACTAGGTGTGTTTTCGGGTCGTGACAAGATGTTGCTAATCTCTCCACTCTTTGATCCAGCCTATTTTTGGATGTCTCTATTCTATTTGAAGTTATAGATAATCTATGCTAACATTTTATTTTTATTTTGAATTTAAATTTCTTAATTCTTGAAAAAAAATTGTAACATAAGTGCTTCGCATGGAAATGTAAGAATTATTAGTAATTCTCAACTAGTATTTCTACCTAGTTAAGTTCATTTGAATCAAGACTTGAATTCCCTTTGCACCTCTCTTGTGTATTTTATGAAAGCCAACTGTCAGATTTTCTTCCTCGATCAAGAAAAGACAATACTCCTACTACATTAACTCATTGTAATAGAGAAATAATTACTATAGTAAATACACATGTCTATTAATGGAAAGTCAGCTGCAAACCTTTTTTCCACTCTCAGTTCCATCCTGGCAATACAGAAAGGGTATTGTGTGTTTGAAAGAGAAAAACAGAGCAACAAAGTAACTCTGTATAACTATTCTCTTGCTCCCAATATCACAATTTCATTCTCTCTCTCTAAAACTATAACACCATCTCGCTCACCGGAGTTCCTTCTCTCAACATGGCTTCCTCTTCAGTGATCAAAGCAAAACCCAGCTTCTACAAACTCATTCTCGAGAGTAACATCC
>JANIEQ010002024.1:0-25319 GCA_024708375.1 Oxalis stricta
AAACAATCTTAATAAATAAAGAAGGTTGTTGTTTAATTAGACACGATTTTTCTCAATTACTAGTGTTAATACTCTAGAGCAAGAATTTTTTAGCCATATCAAGTTGCTATCATGCATAAAATAAAATTATTTACTTTTATCATGTATGCGAATACTTGAGGTAGATTGTATTTATTCAAATTAAATATGGGGACATATATAATATATTTCCACATAAAGTGTTTATTTCGACATTTAATATTTTCTATTAAACATAAGAAAAGTATGACCAAAAGGAAAAGGATAATCGTAATTCGTCAAAACAAAAGTACTATAGTCTGTGGATCATATCATAATTAACAAAAAATAAAAATAAAAATGATCATAACTAAACTCGCAACAACTATTAATTACTACTCATTCAAAACATGACCTTTCTTTATCTATTACCCCAACGGTTTCCACTCCTCTTTCCAACACCATTTATAAATAGTGATTAGCGACTAATATTGTTTCTTCTCTAATCTGCGATGCACGTTTATATATAGTTAATTAGTGACTTTAAAAAATAGTCAGTGACTTATAGTGGAGATCGTATTCGAACTTTAAGCAATTGGTCCCATTAAATTAGTCAATTCATCCATATCCAAGCTTTTTTATTTTCTTTTTTTGGGTGATATATATGTAACATATCTTTGTTCCTTTATCTATCATTTAGTTGAATAAACAAAATCTTTGTGGGAAGGGAAGCACACTTTTTCCTCAAATGGAGGGCACTGCGCATGCTTTTATGTTCTTCTTGCAAGTTTGTGCTTCCAAACTCCACATTCAAAAGCATTCCTTTGGACTCTTATTAAGAATATATTGATTATTCCAATCTTTATTGTTAAGCAAATATTAATTACTTTTTTAGACTATTATAATTTTTTTTTCAGTGATGTATTCTTGTCATTCTCTTTTAGCAGTCAATTTTTAGAAAATAATATTATGCCCGAAAAAATTAGTTAATATGAAATATTTTTGGGTATATTGATAATTGTAATCGATATTTCAAACATGTTATAAAAGCCATAGATGCAAAATTTAAATTATATCATCGCTATAGTATAACAACCAGAAAAGACGATAGTTTCCACATACCTCACTTTTTGTACTTTTAGCGTCTATTTATTTTCTATTTGGTGAAAAAAGAAAAAGGGGGGGGATGTCATGTATCCAACCTCGACTATACCTTTCATCCTGCGACCAAACTCAACAATTACTTTTATTAATTACAATTTTTTCCTCCCCTATATATATAAAAAAGTTATATCATCACTATTCTCTTAATGTTAAAAAAAAAGGGTTTAATTGAAAATTCATTTTAACAACTACAATTTGGACAGTTACTTGGCTTGCTAGTAGTTGGGTCCTTACCCACTAATTTTTACTAAGTGGAATCGAGTTGGATTTTTTATTTTCTCTTTATGAGACGAATCGATGGTTGATGGGAACTAAATTGTTCCTCTTTTCAATGTATACAACAATAATTGATATTGTTTTTAATCCCCTTTTTTTGGACTACATTCATGATGCGCAGGTAGAAATGTATATTAACTAAAACCCAATTCATTTTAATATATCATTAGCTTTAAACTATTATATATATAGTTGGTAGGGATTGCAAATTCATTTCATTTTACAAAGAGTACGATGTAGCATCAAAACACAACATGACAACAACAACAACGTCACAGTAAAGTAGGCGTGCATTTGGCTAATATCTAGGACTATAGGAGTATATTTTTATGGCATGTCTGGATCAGTGAATGCTTCTAATTTGCATTAAATCTCATGATTTGGTATGTGTGATTTGAAATTTTATGCCAATTTCTACAGAAACTGCACAAAACCAATGGTAGATATTATAACATAAAGTACACAGTATTTATAAATCACCATGATGTTACTTTTATCGCCAACTTTCAAAGTGTTAATAATAATATTCTGACAACATGATTTTATATCCCAAATTAATCTCTACTTTATTATCCACAAAAAAAAAAAAAAACTCTACTAGTAAATGTTCGTATTCGATAGAGCAGTGTTGATATATGCTTATAATTCCATTTTGGATACAATACTTTTATCCCCTTAAGATATAAGCCTTAATACTTTTTTATCATCTCTGTAATCCATAACTAATTTCATCGTACTATTTAAACCAGATATATATATATATATCACTATATATGACTAACAATCTCAGTTAACTTTTCATAACGAACTGTTATTTTGATTGTTAAATCTCTTAGTCACAATACTAATTTTATCCTTATTTTAAATTTTATCTTTTAATTTTCATTTAGATTTTTATATTTTTTTATAGATGAGTAATTACAAATCTATCCAGAAATAATTCTAAAATCACATCCCTAAAAGTCGATACTCTGACCATTTGAGCGAGAGACCATCTGTAATCAATCGATCTGGACATAACATGCCCTTTATAATTAACAACGTGATTACCGCCTAATTGTTCATACTTTTCAAGTTAAAATGACAATTGTGGTAGAATACATCTTTTATTATTATTATACTCTAAAATAATATTTCAACCCCCAATGATCAGTTTTTATTGGAAGAGATAGTCTGGCTGCTCTTTTAGGAGCATTTAAGTATTTTCCTAAATTTAACCTTAATATTTGGAAAAATCATAATTTATTGATCAATATTATTTTCGTATTAGAATTTAGAGTTATACAATTGTTAATTATTTTAATATAAATAAAATATAATTTATCAAACTTCTTTCACTAGCTTAAATTAGCTATTAATGTAATTTTTTTTTTTTATATAAAAAACTAATTTAAAACTATAATCATGATTAATTATTGTTTATGATAAAATATTTTAACTCCCACCCACTCTTAGTTCCATAAATTTTTAATTTTATTTTTCAAAACAAGTTACGCAATTAATTCCATCCTCACTTTTATGAAATAATATATGATCGCCTCCTCTCGCTAACAAATTTGTTAGTTGAATGATTATTTTGATTGTTAATTTTATAAAAATATAAGTTTATCTTTTTCTATTAAATTCTGTAACCCTTTTTATACAAAAACCTTTTTTCAATGATTTTAAACTTATTATACACCAATTAGATCTTTTTTTTATTTATTTTGGACTATATAATGGGGCAACCATACTCGCATTCATGAGGATCGACCTCTTGATTTTCAGGATGAACCCCACTCGGATAACAACAAATTGACTCTTCAGATCGATCTCTTACTTTTGAACAATAAATCCCTACCCACTTTCTTCTCATAAAAATCAGCCACCCATCATACCAGTACCAACTCGCCATCGCCGTCCGGCCGACTCCGACAAGGTTGGGGCCTCCCTTTTACCATTTTATGTTTATTTGGCTGACTCACACTTTGATTTATCCGATTTATGTTTGGCACCTAACACTTTTAGTGATCATGCCTCTTTTCTCCTTTATGATGGAGTAACGGGTGATGGAAGTCACGAGTGAACACCAACAACATCGAATGGGACGAAGAAAACTAATAAAGAAACAAGGAAGGCTTTGGTCGAACACTTGCTTCTTGCGGAAATGTATGAATTCTTGAGATAAAGTACTTGAAGAGTTGAGAGCTCTCTAAGTGTCAAATGATGATGATAGCCAAATAACTTGATTTCCCTCGAGATAGACGAAAACTATTGTTTCTAGGAAATAAGAGTTTAGATGGAGTTTTGATTTCAAAGTAATCAAGAAACTTGAGGATTCAAGAGAAATCCACACTCATGAACATAAAGATAAAATAAACTTAACGCAATATTTTTCTCAAATTTTTCAAGTTTGAATTTTTCATTAAGCTTGAAGCACATATTTATAGGGGAAGAATGCCACATTGGAAAATAAGGCAATTTCAGATCCCTTAGGCAAATAAATCCGAAAATTGCAAGGAAAATAAAAATCAACACCTAGAAAATACAAAGACACTTTCCTAGACATTAGAAGACTGAAAATAAACTAGGAAAAAGTAAAATTCAACATAGATGAAAAAGAAATCAACATAGGAAAACAAAGTAAGACTAGAGATCATAAAGGCTTGGGCGACAAGATCATTAATATGGGGCGCATCATTTAATCTTCAATGTGAATACACCAATGTGTGAGTAAATGATTGGCGGTAAGACTTAAATGTGAGCGGTATATAGTAAGAATGCTTCATAGAAAGCAAATAAAACAAGATAAGACCATGAGCATGAGGAGCACGAATTTAGGACCATATGGTCTGTCATGTAGATGTCTTTAAGGTGTCTTTAATGTCCTTGAACAATTCTCATGTTTTTAAAGGTCCCTAAACTTTTCTTTTGACCGGAAGGGTCCATAATGCACAAGGGAAGGGAAATAAGCTTTGTTGTTATGGTATAGTCCACTAATAATTATTCTTCTTTCTTAGCTTCATATTGACACGATTATATGTTAAAAATGATGATGATCTTCCATCACTTTATTTTCTAGCAAACTTCCGATCAACCTCCAGCCAAGGGCGGAGAAAGTGACTACTACCGACGATGTACTCCCTATAACCTAGTGCAATCCAGATGGCCGGAGTGAGTCGGATTCCTCGACGTTCACAACTCCATCTCTCTACTTTAGTGTGTTTCGGTAGTTCTTTGGGTGGAGGGCGATGGTGGAGGGATGGTGACCGGATTCCGCGGCTCTCATGACATTGACTAGTTTTTCGTACGATCCAAAATACTACCTTTGTTATTTTGCCAAGTGCTCCGTCAAGGGATGGGTGGGTTCCAATCTTTTTGGGTTGAATCTAGGTGGTGAGGTGTTTCACTTTAGATTTTCGTATTTTATTTTTGCTCAACCTATTTTTGTCTCTCCGTAATTATAGATTTAACATACTCGTCAGTAGATTTTCTAGTTATTATTTTAGGAAGGGATCATAGGTTGTTTAACGTTGTGTTTAGTTTTTAGTTTTCGGATGTCGGGGATGTCCGATTGTTAGTAGTCTTCAAATTTTGACAAAAAATTTACACTCAACAAATCGAGCTAGATGGAGTTATGCGATGTTTGAGAAATCTTTCCGGAAAATAGAAATCTCAATCTCGATCCCTTAATTGCGCATTTTGCGCTATAAGGGATCCTCAATTTTATCAATTTAGGGGCTTTATCTTAGCTCGAATAAGTTTTACAAGTTTGATGTTTGCTTTTATCTTCATCATTATAATTTCGGGTATCATGCTTGTTTATCGAATGAATGAAAAACAACTCGACTATCCATAAAAATCGTTACATAAAATATAATTAATATTTTAATTAATTACATTTCATAAAAATATAATTCTAATTATTTCATTTAATTATGAAGATAAAATATAATTTTATAAAGTTAGCAATTAACTAAAAAGGTTAACAGATGGGCATTATATAAAAACAAGAGAATAATTTTTATTTTTTTGGGAAAGGAAAACAGGAGAATTAAATTAATTATTACACAAAGAGGGTTATAATATACATAACTTTTATTTAATTAATTGTATTAATCATTTAAAGTTAGTATAAATATTTGATTTAATTATGAGGATAAATTTATTTGTTACAAAATTAACGATAAATATTGAGAATTAACATAAAATTTTAAGCCTTGAGGGAAAATCCATAATTTTTTTTTGTAAAATTATGGGATAAAATTTAATATGGACCTAATATGCGGTGATCTTATAATATGACTTGCCTCTTTTACCTTTTTCATAATTTCCAAATGATTTTGTTGATGTGGGTCTCCATTCGAAACTATGCATCATGAAATATTATAATATATGATGTGTGCGCTAAGCGAAGAGCTTGTATATGCATTACGTGTGGATTTTCGGTTTTAAAAGTTCCAACACTATATGATATTGATTTTCAAAATAAAAATATGCAAATGATAAATTGTTTCACAACTTAGAGTAATTAAAATTTGACAAAAAGATTCTACGAACATTCGGTTAAAAGTTTAAGAATTAGTTTTGAAGAAAAATCTAAAATTACTATCATTCGATTATTTGTCGGCCTCTAATACTTGTAGTTACAGGATTTAAAATCTAATAATTATTTTTGAGAAAAAAAGATAAAATGACTTTTTTTAAAAAAAAAGAAACATAAATGACTCTCATTCAATTATTTTAAAGTAGTGAGATAATGACATGATATTCGTGACAAATACGTTTGAACGCACTTGATCACAAAACAAATTGTAAGGACTATTCGACATTTTCGGAGAAAGTTGTGGGGAAAACTGATTTTAACTCCATATTAGCTCAATTTTCGAAAAAAATCATTAAATATTCATATGAAATCCCAAAAAAATATGAAATGACTCTCATTCGATTGTAAAGATTGAGATCTATATTTTCGTGTCTAATATCAATATCACGACTCGGATTTCTATTTGTAGTTACGAAGTTTTGAAGTTTCGAATTTTTTAGGAGAGAGGTTGTTAGTGCCACGTGTCGGCTCGAGTTCGTCGTGTGAGGCACATGTGTATGTGCAAAATAGGGACAAAATTACATTTTTTTCCCCAACCCAAATCCTTAAGCCCTATAATTTCGAGAGAGAAAAAGTAATTTCGAATTTTTTTTGGATGTTTTTTTCCACAGAACGAACGGCTCGATTTGAATTAGTGAAGATCCAACGGTTTAGATGAATGAATAGTGGGAGGAATAGGAATTTGCGTGTATTTTGGATGAAAAAATGAATAGTTGATGGAGGTCCATCTCCATTTCTCTCGTACACTCTCGGCCACAAGCATCAAGAAGAAGAAATTGAGTTATTTCTAAGTTACCTTCATTGTCCAAGGCAATTCTAATTTCGAAGAAGACTATCAAGACCTCAAGAAAGCCATACAACCCCATTAAAGATTATCCAAAGAAGAATAAGCTCCAAGGTGCTCCATATGACTTGAAAATAGAAGGAAGAAAAGGCCCAACTCACAAGAACAATACTACGACCAAAAGGAGCGATGTACCATCATATTTCCAAGACATCATCATTAAATTTCATGGACAAGGCTCACCATGACAGCCCATTTCGTGGAGACCAAGATCGATGCAAGTTCGAGGTTTTAATTGCTACCCTACCCTTTCACGCTATGTGTCGAAGCTTCCTCGCCAAAGAATTGAAGTCTTGCCGCCTATAATAAAGGATGTCGTCCATGACTTTGTTATTTTCTAGTCTTGTCTTATTTTTCCTATGTTGATTCATTTTTCTTCCATGCATTTTCCTTTCTCTAAATCAAATTGCTTTCTCCTATGTTTGAAGGCTCAATTTTCTCGTGAATGAAGGGTGTCTTGTCCGAGACACGATTGTGGCCAAGCTTTCCGTAAATATGTGCTTCAAGCTTGAAAGAAATCACAATTTGAAATCTTAAATAAAAAAAAATTATCTTTGTCATTTTATCTTATCAAGTGTAGTTTCTTTCTAAACTATAAGCCAACTTGTTGTTTTGAAACAAAACTTCGTTCGTCTACTTTCCTAGAAACAAAGTTTTCGTCTTTCTCAAAGGGGAATTTAGAATTCGGTCACTTATCATCATTTTGACACTTAGAGAGACTCTCAATCTTTCTAAGTACTTATTTGAAGAATCCCATCATTTCACAAGAGAAAGAGTTCGGCCAAAGCCTTGTCTTTCTTCTTTTGTTGGTTTTCTTTCGTCCCTTCGCTTTGTTGGTGTTATTGGTGACTTCCATCACCTATTTCACCATCAATATTATTTTATACTATTCATTCATGAGTGCTTTAATTCAATCATATATATATATATTAGGGTAAAAGGGCTCGCAAACAAAATCGCTTGAGCTTATGTATTTAATATGTTTATCTTCAATACATAGTTTTAAAAAGATTTTATGTACATATGAAATGTGAAAAATCTATAACTCGCTTTAGATCATAAAAATTCAGCTATACAATTTTTTTTTCTCGATAGCAACGTCCAACTTGGCTTAAATTTGTAGTTATGGGCTTTAAAATTTCAGAATTATTTGGTAGGAGAGAGATGAAAAGTGGACACGTGTCAAAAGCTTTTGGAATTACTTACCTAAAAAAAAAATAAGAACCAACCACGACATGGTCGAATAGTTAAGACATGCATCTCCCTCCTTGAGGTTGAAGGTTGAATCCCGCTAGAACCATATAAAAAAACAAACAAAACAAAAACAAAATAAGAAGACTAATAAATATTATTATTAGAGTTTATAATCAAATACACTATTCATTTAAAGTTTATATGGGGTGGATATTTAAAATTCAATGAATAGGAGAACAATGAATAGAAGAACAATAGTGATATGAGCCTTATTTTGTTAAAATTATATATAATAATGAAATACACTATTCATTTTAGAGAGTTTTGTCAAGTCCGTATATATATATATATATATCAATAAAATAATAGTTCATAATTTATGAATGTTAAATAGTGTAAAAATTAATATATATATAATCACAACATTAGGAAGTATTATATTCTTGCTGTAATATAAAGGATAATAATATTTTATCCTACCTCAAGTCTCAAATTTTTAACAAGTTTCTACTTCAGAAAAAGTCAACTAACAAAATCATACTCCTGTCTGTTAGGATTGTTAACAAAATCATCATTTTCGATCAAAAAATATACATGTGGCAATACTCGTTAGTTAAGTCCGTTGCTCAGTCATTGCCTATCAAGCAACACTTCATCGCCTTATAGTTGCAAAATTGACACGTCACTTGACGGGACCCAATTTTTTTTGTTATCCTTACCCTATAGCTAAACGACGTTGTTCCGATCTTCTTACTTAACACCTTCTCCCTCCAATTCCAGTTCATTCTCACAAGCTCAGCCTACTAACACTCTTCACTCTCCTCTCAAGTCGATACACACAATAACCTTGGACAGAGACAAACGATCGACTGGACAAATGGCGCGCGAAAAAGCCGCCGTCCTGTAACAAATCGGCGACGAAGAAGACATATAAAAGGTATTATGAAGTCATAGTACTTAATTTCTCTCCTTCACTACCGCGCACGACAATGGCCATCTAGGGTTTCATGTACATGTTCTAATCCTCAGATCACTACTTATTTGTGTGTTTTTAAGTTATTTCATGTTACGTTGTATTGTAGAAAGGTTTATTTTTAAAGGAATTGTTTTTAAAGTTTCTATTTTTGGGTTTTTTTGTTGTTGGTGAAAATAAGGGTTCTTAGTATGACTTTTATCGTTGGTAGGGACTTGATTCATGGTCGACGATGTACATGAGGAATCGTTTATATCTGTTGAAAAGATTAAAACCCTCACACTTTTTGATCTCGATGAAATTGTGAGGAATAGGGGTTATCGTACTCCAAAATGTATGAAATAGTGGAAGCTTGACCCTAATGAGGGGGATTACTTTAAGCCTCTTAAAAGCGAGAATGACATTCTCGAGATGATAGAATGGTGTATAGAGGAGGGTGAAGTAATGATATATGTTGACATAAGTTGGGTAAGGAGGTTTGGTGGTGATGAGAGGCGGTGAGTGAGGGTGTTGGATTAGGTCGGTGGTGATGAAGGCTGGTGGTGGTGAAGAGTGGTGGTGGTGAAGGGGTGGTGAAGAAGGTGGTGTTGATGAAGGTGGATTACATGTAAATAATGGGTGTGGTAGCCCGGTAAATATGGAAGAAATTGAGGGCAGTCATGTAACTACACTACCACATCATGTTGAAGGAGGTAATGTATTTGACTTTGACTTTTTAAAAGTTTTTTGTCATTTAAAATTTCATTGCTACAGACTTTTACATTCATGAAACTCAAAACATATCATTCGTACGGCTTTTGAAGTCCCAACATTCGATGAAGATTTGGATGATGACCTCGACGAAGGCGTGGAAGAGGAAGATGGAGATGAAGCTGGATGATGAGGATGATGAAGAGGAGGAGAAAGGAGGGAAAATACATACAACGAGATGGAATGAAGGGGGCAACGAAATGACATATGATGGGAAGATATAAAGAGGGGGGAGAGGGAGGAGGAGGGAGGAAGGGAGGGGGGGGAGGAAAAAAGAGAAAAGAGAAAGAAGAAAGAGAGGGGGATGTGTTAACCAATGGAGGGTCGCTCAAGATATGAAATTGGTTGAATTCATTGACCTGGTGAAGAGGGATCTGGATTACACTATAAATTTGATGAAAGCCTCCGTAACTCGATTAATGTGCAAGAGGATGATTCAAGGCGAATACGGCTACGAGTTTTCAAGAATCTACAATTACATCGCGCAGATCGAACGATCGAATCCGAGGTAAGTTTCACAATTATGTATATGACAATGTTCTTTGTGGCCCTATCTTATATGCTTTAGTTTGTTCAATTACAAGGTCCATTGTACGTTTGAATACTTACGAGACGAAAATGACCACGATGGTCCTAAGAAATTCAAGGGAATATATGTCTACTTTGATGCATTGAAAAAAGGATTCATGGAATGCTCGTCGTAAGGTCATTAGTATTGATGCAATCTTCCCGAAAGGCATGTTGAAGGGTGTATTGGTGGCCATCGAAAGAGATGCCAATAATCAAATGTACCCCTTCGCTTGGGCAGTGGTGGAAAAGGAAACAAAGGAGACCGTGGACTTGGTTCTTGAAATTGGTTAGGGACGATGTGATGATTGGCGACCCTGAGGGGTTGAATATACATTCATATCTGATCAACATGTGGTAAGTTTACTGGTTTAATTTTAAGTTTATTATGAACAATTCATTTCCAAATGCTACTATTGAAGCTATTGACATGATTGGGTGATTGCAGGCTATCGAAGCTGCTATAAACGAGTTATTTCCAAATACCGAACACGAGATTTTAGTGCACGCCACATCGTGTGCAATTGGCTTAAATGGGTGGGGCGCACATGCGATAATGAGAAGAAGTTTTGGGCTGCATGTTGGTCGACTAATGAACCTGATTTTCAATCGGTGATGGAAAGCATGGAGGAAAATGCAAGACAAGATTTGAAAGTTAGTTACGAGAAGAGTAAGTGGTGCATGGCTTTCTATAAGACATATAGTACTTGCGATGTTGTAGAGAACAATAGCGTAGAAGCTTTTAATGCATTAGTAATTGTTGCAAGGAAAAAGCCGATAATCAACATGCTAGAACATATAAAGGTTGAAGCGATGGTAAGGATACTAAAGAGGCAACATGAATGTAGGAAGTGGAATGGTAAAATATGTCCAAAAATTAGAAATAGGTTGAGGGAGACTAGGGATGCAGGAGCCTGGTTTAAAGTCTTGTATCAAACAGCGATGGAGGGGCTGAGGTTAGAGACAATCAAGGTCGAGTTCAGGTTGTCGAGATTGACCAACATACATGCACATGTAGAAGCTGGAATTTAAGTGGCATACCATGTAAGCATGCAGTTGTAGTTATACACGAAAGTCTAAGGAAACTTGAAGACTATGTTAGTGAATGGTATGGGAAGGGAATGTATGAGCAACTATATAACTACCATATAAACCTCATGGTTGGAGATGCGGACCGGCCGAATGGTCAATGCACCAACACTTATTCTCACCGGAACCACAGAATGATAGGTGAGTAGATCCATTTTTTAACTGAAATACATTTTCAAGCTTTATAGTAATAATGACTTTTTTTATTTGTTGTTAAAGGTTGGAAGGGCGGAAACAAAAAGGAAGCCAGGTGATGGGGATGTTAAGGCTGCCGTGGAAGAAATTAAAGGCAAGGAAGAAAAGTTGTGACTACTGTGGATCCTTAGATCACAACCAGAAATTATGTCCAAAGAAGAAGGAGGATGCCACATCCGAAGAAGTTCGAATGCACGTAATTCATCAAAGCGGTAAGGTCAAGAAGGGGACTACATCTAGTCACTTCCACTAGAACTCTAATACAGGACAACCAAGTCGACCGAGAGGTGAAGGACTATGCATTACCGAGAATAGTAGTGTTCAAATCTTTAAAGGTAAGTCAATTCAATTTATTCCCTATATCTATATAACATTGGCATTTCAGTTAATAAGTGCAATTATTTGATTGTTGTGATGAAGGATGCAACTACTAGAAGGATATTGCACATACCAATGGACGCTCGACGTCTTACTACTAGATCGATAATTAGCTGCCACCACCGGTTCGGAAATGACTTCTGAAATTGACAATAATGAGTTGGGACCAATTGCTCACTCAACAAAGCAGAATCTGAGAAGCTTTGCTGATATTAGATATGTAGTTAATTACTTTTAAGTATTCTAGCTAGTGGCATTTTGATGTTAACCGTTTAGCCTTTCGGTGGCTTGTTTTTGTCGGCCTTTAATGACAAATTTCGTAAGTCGCCAAACAACAACTAACGACTTTTGTTTACGGCTTCATGACATGTATCAAAATATTTTAATATTATTATTTTATGGAGATTGACATGTTCTATATAAACTTGAATTCCATTACTCATACAGTGCCACATACTAAATTTGTACCTTGATACATAAATTGCTTTCATATGAGAGATATGTAACTGAACATTACATCATAAACATCAAGAAGAGTTCTTAGAGTAGACAATAAATAAAACAAGATACACCAAGAAAACAATAACCTCAATTCATCTCGATTATACGACTAAGCACCAACAATAATAAGTAGTAGACATTAATGATGATATCACACCTAACAAAACTACCACAACACACATTTTGTTCCTTTGTTTTAACTTTGCATGTGTCATAGTAAGCTCAACTAGCAAATGCTTACTTCTCATTTTTCGGATTTCCAAACTCAACATTTGGACCCTCATAATCTTCAAAGTTGTCATTTCTTAATTGATTGATCAATTCTTTGCAACGATCGGAAAAATGTGTGTCATACCATTAAAAGTAACCACATTTCCTCTCCCCGACAAAATTTCATAAAAAAAATAACCCTATAATTAAATCTTTAAGTATGAAAACTCCAAAAATTCAAATCGCTTTCTCATACTTACACGACTTGGACACGAAAAAAACCTTCGTCTAGGATGTAGAGGGGCAAGAGATGTCAACTCTCTGGCACTCTTTGTGGAGGGTCACACCAACAAGAAACTCTTGGGGCCTTCATAATTAAAAAAATCAGATCTGAAAATTTGAAAACAATACCTCAAATTAGGATTTTTGTTTTGGGAGGTCTGATGAAGATGAGTTCATGATTTCAAGTCGGGACTGTAGAGAAGCGTGTGGACTGAGCAAAATTGTCGTGGAAAGAAGAATTTGGTGTTTTCAAATCAAACTCGGAAAAGACAAATATCATTGTCAGATAATTTGGTGTCATAAAAGTAAGAAGACGTGGAACGACGTCTATTCCGACTATAGGGCAAGGATAACAAAAAATTGGATCCCTCAAGTGATGTGTCAATTTTGCAATGTAAGTATGATGACGCTGTTGCTTGATAAGTAATAGACTGTGCAAACTTAACGGACAAGTAATGCCACATGTATATTTTTCGACGGAAATGATGATTTTTGTTAACAATCCTAACAGACGAGTATGATTTTGTTAGTTGACCTTTTCAAATAAGAATTTATTAAAAATTTGAGTTTGAGGTAGGTAAAATGGTATTATCCCGCAAATATAGACTTCATTGGTCATGCATGCATCAAGCATATAATTTGGAGAGTCGGAATTTGTGAAGATTATTGAGTTTTTGAATTGTGATCAAGAAACCACAATTATTTAGAAGGAAAATACTCCATACTTAGGGATGAAGTTTATCATTATATATTCAGCAAATATATATGTAGTTTTTTTATTTTTTTTATTTTTTATGATTATGTAGTATATATATGTTTGCGTATATATGCTTGATTTTCAACAATCATTATGCATTGTACATGGCCAAGCAATGGTCGTCATCCACTACTTTATAAATACACAATTAACATATGTATAAACCAACAGCCAACATCAAACATCAATTTACTTTCCCTTTTATAACCTGAATTCTGATAACAGTGGCAAAGTTCCAAAAACTTGCAATTTAAATTTGCAGAGAGGTTCACGAAACTATATATATCTTGGACCACACTGCTCTGTAGTTGAGCACACTATTGTTTAAGAGCCAACTTATCATTTATATATACATTCATGCAAGGGTATGGTCATTTGGACGATTCATCTTAATTTATAATCAATTTAATTGATCTCTTTTAATTTATGCATGCTTTCAGACCATACATACTTTTAGTGGTCCAATATATAAAAGTATTTTTCTAATTTTCTATCGATTGTTATATATATAAAAAAAAGATAGCATAATATATAAGAAACTACTATATTTTAGATAGTTTTTTTTTTTTTTTTTTAAGTAAATATAATACCTTAGGTGGAAATACAAATTTAATTCTCCAAGTATGTATACTGTCAGAACCTTATCATAAATCTTATCGCTTTAGATTTCAAAACCTCATGGAAAAGACATTGAGAAATATCGTGAATATATTATTGAATTGGTCTAGATCAATTCTGTCTTTTAAATTCCTTTCTTTACAGATATGAAAATGATCCACTAGTTTGCGAATATAGAATTAATAAATGTTTTTTTCATTTTCGTCACTCATTTCCTCCTTTAATTAGAATAATTTTCTTAGTCAAATTATTGCTGAAAATTTCAGAATATTCTTAGTTAATTAGATGGGACTTCTCCTTAATTTTTTTTTCTTTTAGCTTTTTTTTTTTTTTTTTTTTTTTTTTTTTTTTTTATGTCAATCAAAGCATGATCTAATAGCTAACAAGAAATCATAAATTGATTTTTATGTAGCGGCTTTATATGGTAGATTATATTAGGTGTAAAAATATCATATATATTTTTTTATATTTAGGCAGTTTTTTTTATTAAATCCAAGAGATTTACATATCTAAATTTGTATGCCCTTTTTATAAAGTAGATTATTTGTTGTGATTTATCAATGTATTTGTTTATTTATTGAGCAGTTCCTTTGACACATAATGGCAAGAGAGATAGCCCAGTTTAGCAACATGGCTATGGAGAATTTTCCCAGCATTTCACGACTGCTAGAGCAGAACATGATTTGAACAGATTGGCTAAGACATGGTTGTCATGTGTGAATGTAGCTGTATATCGGAGCAAAGAAGATGAAGTAGCTTCACCATGCCTACCATCTCCACAGCAGTCTTGAATGAAATTGACTCCATTTTGTCGACTCTTGTTCAAGCATAAAAGCACTATGGACTAAAGAGGCACTAATACTAAGCTCAAAGAGGCATTACATCGAACGGATCGTACGCACTACTAAAAATAAGGACCTGGCTGTTATAGTGGTATAAAAAATACTGCTTCATCAATCGTATTTTCATCATACTAAGCCGTGGCTCATTCGACGGGAGGGCATTTTCCTTCAAAACTATTTAAACGGATGTTATATATAATCATCATACCATAATTTATATTTTAGAAGTTCGATAATCATCAAAATATAAATACGAAAACGAATGTTTAAGTAAGACTATCCAGATGAGCATTAAGATTAATTAGAAAAAAAAAAAATAAAAAATTCCTAACGAAATCTAGAACCGTTTGCTTGGTTCATCGATGCTAATCTTCTTTCTCAACTTTAACTCTAACCAATTGGGACGGACTTTGCTTGGTTTTTCCCCCGTATCATCCTCGTCATCAGATGAAATATACATTGCTCTTTTTCTTTTGTTGGATTTGTCAGCTTGTCTGAGTCATGTCGCTATCTTCTCGATCGGTATCCTACCATACCAATTTTAAAAAATTAAGTTCATTATATATGTGTATATTTTAGGAATGAAAAAGCGCCTTATAACTAAAGATTCAATCGATAGTGTTTATACCTCCAAATCCGCATCGACGTCTTCTTCTTCTTCTTCTTTCTCGAAGTCTAGAAGGAAAAAAAAATTCAAGCTTTTATGTTAAAAATACGGGTGATAAATAAGGGAGCCCCAACTATAATATTATATATATGTGTAAGGTAAATGTGAAAAAGTTTACTCGAGTGAAGTGTTTATCCTTGAACTGTTTAATGAGACCCTCGTCCGATGTCACTCGCTTAACGGTATAAGTTACATCCCAATCCGAGAATAGATCCTCCTCGGTAATTCCAAATTTGAATAACAGCTCCTTGTCGGCAATTTCCTCAAATTCAGCTAAGAGGTTTTTATTTGATTTTTCCTAATGATGATCGAAAAATAGATAAGGTGGTTTACAAACACGTTTAAATAGAAATATAAACATAAGCTCAATTTATTTTCAACCTTGTTTGATGGATTTATAAGGTCCGTTGCAGATTTGCCGATCAACAATTTCACCATCCGATCAAATAGCATTAATGATGTTGCTCCAAGTACGATCACGGACTCTCACTTGCATCTTAAATCTGAAAAAAAAATCATGATAAATAATTGACTTGTGTTGGAATATGCATTAGCGGATCGGAGTTGGCACTTTATTTAGAGCCCATGTAGAATGCCGTTAAATTTATATCGCTTTGCCCTTAAATTTGGTGATATGGCTCAGAGTCAAGCAATATAACCAATTAATTAAAAAAATATAAGGCTAAAAAAATAACATTACTATTAGCATAAACGGATGAATTTACGAATATGGATTTTCGATATCTTACTTTGGCTCAGTCGGTCACCAGGTCTTGACACTTTGGACACCACCATTTTGGCCCATTCTTTTCAACTTTTTTATTGCACATGGTACATCCTTCATAATACCAGCCTCGATGGACTCGACTTCGATTATTCGTGCAAGCATTGTAAAAAGTCCCACCTGCAATAGAATTTTGAATATTTTACTTTTCTTGATAGGTTTGATTATAATAAATTCTCCAAATAAATAACTACTAATTAAGACTATGAAATTATTATTACCTCTGGAGATATAGAAAGTTCTTTAACCGTGATTCTTTTCGTAAGGAGGAATTCATCCGACATCGAAATTGGTCCCGATAGTTGAGTTATAATTTGTGCGTAGGAGCCTATATCATTAAGTCTACAATACACCATAAAATCAGTAAGTAAAATCGTAAAAAAAATATCTAGTGTAAATTAAAATCAATCTATGGTATAAAATAATTACTTTTGGCTATATTCGACATCTTCGTGTAGATTCGGGTTGACGAAGATCTTTGTTCCTTGAAAATTATTACTTATTCCAGGAATTTCTGCAATTTAAAATTATTTAAAATTTATTATGGTATACATTATATTATGAGATTTAAAAAAATTAATATAGGAAATTGATGAACTTACTATTAAAAGTATTCGTAATATATCGATTGTAAAATAACAACTATTGATTTCTTTAAAGTTGTAGCATCCAATATAGCTTCATTTAATTTCTCGGCAAAAGCATCCCACAAAATGCAATTAATCCTCTTTTTCCTTGAGCATAGGGAAAAATAAGCATTTAAATAAAAAATCATAATAAATAAAACAAAATTAGATCAATGACATAATTAAATTTATATCATAAATAATGATAAAAAAAAACTTACTCCAAATCCTCTAGAACAAAGGTAAGCAATTTCATTGTCTTGTCTGGCTTGACTATTTCCCTTATTTTTTCATTCTCCACGACATGCCCAATAACATCCGTATTTTTAAGAGATCTATACGATTATAACAAAAAAACAAAGAAAATTAAATATAAAAGTTAAAAGTAAACTTACCAAACATAAACGATTCATTCTCCTTATTTAAAATTGAATCAAAGCTCACAAAATTAAAAGCAAATTTTGAAATCCCTTCATCCGAAATCTTTTCGACTATGGTATTTTTCAAGAAGAACAATTTGTATTGATTTCTAGTAGCTTTAAGTTTGTTGGTAGGTTCGTAGACGAAAAATTTTTGGAAGCTATATACTTCTCCTTCACTTATTTGTTGTCTATATGTTGCAAGAAGATCTTTTTTTATTGTTGCTTGAATGCGGCCATGCTACACACACAATAAAATATATTTTATAAAAGACAAATTTATTAGATACATTAAAAAATAAAAATTCTAAAAATTCAACATCATAAATATTCTAAGGATAAAAAAACCTTATCATCAAGCAAAATCATCTCTATACTTCCATCTCCTATACGGCTACGGAAATTTGGTATTGTCCAAAGATTTAAGACGCGAGCCTTAATCTTCCAATCAATACGTCCGGGACAAACATCATCGATTTGAGAATATTTTGACGCCATCCTACAATAAAACGATCTATAATCAAAAGATTGAAAAGATAATTATTTCAATATAATTTCGTTGATTACACAACAATAGAATGTTATATTGATAGTTGTATTGATGAGCAAAAAAACCCTTACCCGAAACTTCTTTTGAAATAAAACAAAGCTAGCTTAGCAAAAGAAAATCGTACCGAAAATTTTTGTTCGTACGGATGTGAATTTAGTATGTTGCATATAGCTATATATATACTCCTAAAACAAAAAGAAACAAAAAATAAGAATCTCATATGATTAGGAATACTAATTCAATATATATATATAATAGTTAGGAATTGGATAAAATTTTTATCTTAAAACAAAAATATATAAAAAAAAGTTTTTGTGTTGTAGAATAGAGAGAATAGTATTTATGAATGTATGACAACAATGTGAAATAGAATACAATATATATACTACATATAGTAGATGGCGTGAATTCATTATATTTGCTAATTAATTATGTCTAAAATTCCAAAGAAAAATTAGTTTGTTTAATTATTTTATTGTGTTTTTGAAATCCTAATATAGTTAGGAATCGGATTTGGTAGGGAGATTAATTAGGAATTGGATTTGTCTTCTATTAGGAATAAAATCCCATTGTTTAATTATTTTATTGTGTTTTTGAAATCCTAATATAATTAGGAATTGGATTTGATAGGAAGATTAATTAGGAATTGGATTTGTCTTCTATTAGAAATTGGATTTGTCTTCTATTCATAATAGTTTGTTTAATTATTTTATTGTGTTTTTAAATACTAATTCAACACAAACTTGATTCCTAATTAAAACGCCATGTGTCGGATATTGATTTGACAATAAAATTTGCAATTGAATTGTAATTGAAACAAATTGAACAAATTGAAAAAAATCTCTCTATTGTCTATAAGATGTTTTGTGATTTTAATAATAATTTTATATTCCCTCGTCAAAATTTTGATTTAGAGATAAGATGACAATAAAATCTAACGATTTTATCTTCTTGAGTGGTTGTTGGTTATTGAACTTCACTTCACAGCTTATTATGCTAAAATATGTTTGCTTTGATTTTATTTTGTCCTCTATATTCAAATGTAACTGGGTTTTACAATTAATTTAGTTTTGGGTGGATTGAGAATATATTTTATCCTAATTTCCGTTATAAATCATAGTAACTTTGTTGTTTTTTCCATGAATATCTGCAGTTTAGCTCAATCAATTGAAGTTAAAGGAATGATTTTGTTTGCTTAATTGAAGAATACGATTTTGTTTGTCACTCTTGAAAATTCAAGAGCTTTGTTTGTTATTATCATGGACAAAAAGATGCTTTCCAGATGTTATTTTATGAACAAAATCTCTTGAATTTGTAACTTGTAAAACAAATAATTTGTTTTTATAAAAAAAATATAACCATCAAAACTATGAGTAATGACGGAGCCAAAAAACCAAATGATGGATTATCGAATATAATATAATGATAGTCAATATATTGACATAATATAATATATTCAAAGTAATATGGATATAATATTAAATGTGATATAAAGTATAATTTCTTCGATGAATAAAATAATTTTATGTGTATAAAATGGTAAAAATTCATGTCACACCCGAAATCATATTCATATAATTTGAGAGTCTTTAAAATTTTTTATAAATGATAATTTTTTATATCAAAATGACTTTTAAGCCTCTAAAATTCTTTATCAATATTATTGTTCTAGTCTAAAATTTAAGAGAAGAAAGAAAAACTAAATAAAAAGAGAGAAAAAAAACTAAATCATGAAATTTAATTAAGAGTTATCAATATTATTGCTCTAGCCTAAAATTTAAGAGAAGAAAAGAAAAAATTAAATAAAAAGAGAGCTAAAAAAACTAAATCATGAAATTTAATTAAGAGTAAAAAGAGAGTTGAGTGTCGAATACATGTGCGCTAGGATCTACAAGTATTCAAACCGTCATTTACCATCTGAGCTAACGTTGCCTCAGTTTACCATAGGGCACAAACAAATATATATATATATATATATATAATTTTAAGGGAAAACTGCATGACAAACCCTGACCCTGGCTCCTTGACTGAGAATTCATTGGATTTAATATAGAACTCATTGAAAATAGCCACCCAAGTTTATATATCAGGCAAACGCGTAATTTATATATATCGTATCAAGAAAAATTTTCTAGGCATACCGCGTACCACGCCATCCTTATACAAAAGAATCGTATGTTGATACGCTGGAATTTTTGGGGTCCTATAAGAAGTTTAATTACAATATTATATCCTATAAGGGGAATTGTGACCCCTTGAAAAAAATTGGCGAAATAGATATTTTATCTTTTAGCGGACTCCAAAAATTTCACATGTCGACATATGATTCACAGTATAAAAATGACGTTGTACACAAAGTGAAAAATATTTAAACCGTGTATTACATCGTATAATTACATTAATTCCTATGGGAGGAGGTCGGAATTAAAACTCGCGTAATTACATCCTTCGAAATACACGTAGCTTACATGGTTTCGTATAATTAGAAGGTCAGTCCAAACACATCAAACCGTATAATTACACCTAATTACACATAATGGAAAGTCTTTAATCGGCAGCCGCTATCACTCAGCTAATGGAAAGCTTCTATGGAGTTCAAGCTGACTCTGAGGTAACTAAAATTCCAATTCGGGTTAAACCGCCATGTTCGCTCGATGTTTTGGTTGACTAAAATGCTATTTGTCGTGTGGGTAGTGTTTTTGACCTGCCTTTAATGGTCGATCGCTGTACAAAAAATCGACCCGATTGAGTTATGCTAGGATTCTGGTTGAGATGGATATTGATAGTGAGTTTCAGAAGTCCATGTTGTCTAAAGGATGAACATGAAGCTACTTTCATACAAGAGGTGGTTTATGAGTGGATACCACAATGTCAGAAGTGTTCGTGGGAAGCAAGGCCATGTATCAAAAGGTTTTCCGACCAAGATTCAAAGATGTATGGAAGCTTGTGGCAAGGTGCGTGCACAACCCGACTGTAAGTAAGGTAGGTTAGTCACCTAGGAGCTCTCCAACTTCCATTATTTGCCATGTTCCAATAGTTGTATCCTTAGAACCCGTGCTTACTTCTCTAGTACTGCATTGGTGAGCGTACCGAGAACCATGTTGCCGTCCGGTCCTGGGAGTCTTCTCCTCAAGAAGAAAACCGACAAGCGTGCGAAATCCGAGAATAAAAGGAGTTATGAATACTAATCATCTCCATTTGTTTACATCAATCTCACATTTGCGTTGTTGGCTCAATGGGATCACAAGGGGTGAGGGGTGTGATAGGAGACGGTAGGAAGAAAGGAGGTCGACCTTGTAGGGGCGGCGCCCTTAGGGGAAGAAATAAGAGGCGCCTCGTGAAATATTAAGTGTCCGAATGACCCTACATTGGCAAGTGGCGGAGGTCAAGCGGCATATTGTTTCAAGAACTTACTTGCTTAAGAGATTGCTGTGCTGACGAATAACTCATATTTGAATTTAGGTCGTGTGGTGGTTGGTGTATGATAGTGCTCGGGTCGGCCTTCATTGTTTTGTCCATAATGGATCCATCGCCGTCTTTAATTGGTAAGGATGTTGACTTTTTTTGGACAATTGTTTATGCGTACCAATGATATGAAGGGTAGACGTCTGTTATGGCAGTGTGCTTCGAGCGTTTAGCCTCACTTATTTCTTATCCATGGATCGTGCAAGGGGAACTTTAACGTTATCTTGCGGTAGGATGAGAGAAAGGGGGTCAAGGCATTGATATGGTCGCTCGACGGAGTTTGAGTAATGTTTGTGGGATGTCTGGTCTTCTTGAAATGCCAACCCATTGATTGTTTTTCACATGGACAAATTATCAAGGAGATGGTGATAGAGTTTGGAGCAAGATATACCGTTGTCTTGTGAATTTGGAAGAGATTTACCGTTTTCTGGGGCCAATTTTATTCGGTTTTGGATAGTGGCATATCGGACCATTCGCCACTCTATTGTGGAGTTAAAATCATTTGTGGGTCCTCGGGAGGAAAGCTTTCCATTATTTTAATATGAGTCAATCTCATCCTACTTATGAGGGTCTAGTTCTGAAGCGTGGAGTCTAGCAATTGAGGGGAGCATGTTGCTGTCGTATTTGGCTTCGTTTTGAAGAATGTAAAACATGCATTGTTGTCAGTGGGTTTAGGAGAAGGTTGAGCAGAGTAGAGCCAATCTTCTCAAGGCTTACAACAACGCATTCAACTTGATCCCTTGAACGGAGTCTCATTACGGAAGAAAAACTAGCATTGTCGTGGCTTGATCCTTGCTTGAAATGAGATATGTTTTATGCTAAAAGCTCGCTGGTGATTGGATGAGAACTTGAGGATTCAAATACTAGCTTTTTCCACTGATCAATAAAGGTTCTAATGGCTCGTAATGCACCACACATTTTTTAAACTTCCGCTGGTGCTATCCTTAGGGACCAGGGTTGAGATTAAGTCGATGTATGGTTGAGTTTTATTAAGAGATTCTAGGGCACGATGGTCATCTTCGACTCCTTTTAACTCGGGGATTCTTGCAGTAGTTCTTTGTCAGTTGAGTCGGATGCTATATGGGCTAGAGAGTGAGTGACGGCTGAAGAAGTGAAGCAAGCTTAATGGGGTATTGATCAGTAACAAAGCACCATCATTGATGGATAAAACGCTTCTTTCTTTAAGCATCATTGACAGCTTGATGGGTGCCGAAATTATGGAGGTCGCCTTAGCTTTTCTAATTAGGAAATTGGCGAATCATTTTTGTGCGACCACTCTTATGATTGTCCCAAAGATGGCTGCCCCACAATGACTAAAAGACTACATACCGATCGCTTGTTGCACGGTCATCTACAAGATCATTTCAAAGGTAATAACCACTCGACTTTCTCAAGTGTTACATTCATTAATTAGTTCCGATACAATCGGCGTTTGTTGCTTGGTCACTTTATAAATGATAATATTTTAGTGTGCGCATTGAGCTTGTTCATAACTATCATATAACCCATTCTAAATTTATTTTGTGCAATTAAAATGGATATTCGAAAAGCTTATGACTCGATCAATCGAGTACTTCTTGGAGGAGGTACTTTATCGGATTAAGGTTCCCGAGATGGTTTATCTGGTCGATCATGAATTGTTTGAGCAATGTGAAATACTTCGTTAATGATTAATGGGTGTATTCGGGGTTCTTTCCAGGCGGAAGGGCCTTCGCCAAGGCGATCCGATTTCACCACTTTTATTTGTCTTCGTTATGGAAGCATTATCTAGGCTACTTATGGTATCGCCATCTCAATTCCCGTTATCATAAGAGGTGTGAAGGCATGAAGTTAAATCACTTGTGCTTTGTCGATGACTCTATTCTTGTCTTTATATGGGGGATGTTTTCTCACTGTCGATGGCTTCTTCGCATGGTGTTTAAATTGATGGATGAGCCTCAATATCTGCCGTATGCTGGCTGGAAAAGCATACAACATGCGCGCTGGGGAAAGCCTTCCCCGGGATATCTAGTATGAACTCCGCTGTACAAAAAGCATCGTCGCCGTTTCATTTCATCTCGCGAGCCTCTTGTTCACAACAAAGGGAGTGGATTCGTTCAAGCAAGCTAATCACATTCCATTAAGCTGTCATTCGAGCTCATGGGCAAGTATAGCGCGGGAGTGATCGAGAGAAATTCTCGCTTAAGGGCCATTCTTTTGCTACTAACGAACATTCTTGCTATATTTTCCAGAGTTATGAGCCATTCTTGACAGTCCCTTCGAGAGCTTCCATCTTTTAATGTGTTTGAAATCGGCTTATTTAAAGCGTTAAATAGTGTAGTGTGTAAACATTGTTTACGACGATTTGTTTTTTGATGAATAGAAAATTATTTTATCAAGAAAAAAATATTCTGGAAATTTTAACTCTAAAACAAATTTCCACTAATCACCTCCTTATATCACCAAAGACGGACCATAATACATGATAGATCTATATGTCCTTAATTGACTCAAGTCTCTCGCTTGCGTGTTCAATAATGAATGAAAATCGTATTTTTTTGTCCTTGTCAGTGCAGTAAGTGATTTGGAGAACTGCATTGATTGATGGTAGTGGTGGTCCGGTTGAGATGACTGAAGTTTTCATCTAGTTGTGGAGGGAAGGAGAGAGGGCGATTAATCTCTTTTTAATTAAAACTAATTAATTATGTTTATTTTACGATTTCAATATGCGAGGTGGAATGTAAATATAACGCATGTCAATCATTTATTTACATATTTGTATAAATAAATGTTAGGGTTCACACGTCGATGAATTTTCTTATTATTATATTAGTAATAGACGTGGAAACAATATTTTAACCGTGAAATTTAAGTAAACTCCTATACTAATTATCCACTACATATAAATTTTCTATATTTTCAGCGTTAACTAACAATAAAATTAGTCTGGTTGTTGTTGAACCGTGCGTCGAGGTTCAGTGAAACATCTTATATACAATAGAGAAACACTTCTCAATTTGTTCAATTTGTTCCAATTGCAATCCAATTGCAAATTTTATTGTCAAATCAACATCCGACACATGGCGTTTAATTTAAGAATTAAGTTTTTGAGTTTAATTAGGAATCAAATTATAATTTTAAGTCAATATTTTTTTTCTATTCTAATTAAGAATTCAAAAACAATAAGATAATGATTCCTAATAAAATTCTATCAATTACTTATTCCTAATCATATGAGATTCCTATTCTCTTTTATCTTTCACTTATTTTTTTTTAATATAATAATTTTATTCCTAATCAATTTTCTATCTATTATTTAAAAAATTATTTCTAAAAAAATTATAATACACTATATATATTAATTGAAACGGGCATATATTATTTTTCCCTATTCAAACGGACATATTATTAAAAAAATTATTTCTAATCAAATTACAATATATATTATTTTTCTAATTTTTTTATTATGCTATTATTTCTAATAAAATCGACTATATTTTTTTCTATTCTTAATTAAAACGGGCATATTTTATTTTTCAAACAATTAATAATTTTTCCTAATTAAAATTCATTATATTCTTTTTCTTATTTATAATTAAAACGGGCA